>OZ020577.1:8298919-8308919 GCA_963971525.1 Cephus spinipes | reverse complement strand
CATAGTTTAGCTCACGAAGAAATAGCGGCGATTCCACGCGAAACAAGGGAGGTAGATATAGAAAAAGAGGAACAGGAGATCGAAAAACTTGCTTCATTAATTCCTGTGGTAGTAGAATCTCAACCTAATCCAGGAACTAGTGAGGAATATTACCAGGGACTAGAGAAGGATATTGAAAAAATAAATAAATCTTTTAAGGAACTTCTTCCACATTCCTTAACACCAGTAGATACAATGGCCAGTAACAGTCAATTAGTTTCACTGAGGGACGCTCTTCAAGTAGTTCCCGAGTTTGATGGTGATAATATCCCTTTAAGCGAATTCGTGGCAGGATGCGAGGGAGCAAAAGCCATGATTCCTGCAGAGGTCGAGGTAAATCTGGCTAAAATCATACGCGCTCGTATCACAGGAGAGGCTAGGAAAACAATAATTGGACAGCGGTTTACGACAGTCAATGAAATCATTAATTATTTGAAGGGAATCTTCGCGCCAGCTAAATCAGTCTATAGGCTACAAGGAGAGTTAGGTAATATATATCAGGAGGAGAATGAGCGCGTCGTCACCTACGCTAATAGAATTAAGGAAATAGGGAATCAAATCATGGAGGTACATAAGTTAGAAAATAATGGAACTTCAATTCCATCTTTTAAACTATCCATTGATAGTGCTTTACTAGATTGTTTTGTCATGGGTCTGAAGCCGGAAATCGAACAAAGATTGCGTAGAACCGAGGGGATTGATGCGACGGTATCGCAAGCGATAAACATCGAAAGGCAGTTAGAAACACAAGCCGAATTGCGTGGGAAAAGGTCTGTAGTCCGAGAGGAGAGCGCACCTATGAATTCAAAACAAGCGTCAAAACAGCAAGTGGTAAATTTAGTACAGCCAGAAAAATTAGTTTGTCAAGTTTGTAAAAAGGAGGGGCATACGGCTGAACGATGTCGCCAAGTTCTAAATTCACAAGATCAATCGCATCAGGGAAATAAAGTTCAGGGAACCAATAATGTAAGTAATTTAGTAATGTGTCAGATTTGCAAAAGAAAGGGACATGTCGCAACTTCGTGTCGACAACTTAACTTACAACAATCACCTGTAAATATTCCAACGTGTCAAATATGTTCGAGACGAGGACACAGTGCTAGCAGTTGCAGACTACTCACTTGCCAAGTGTGTAATCTTAGAGGCCATTCCGCTGAAACCTGTCGCTTTAGGCAGGAACAACAGCAACTTCAATCTAATCCTTATCGAAATACCATATCATGCCAATTATGTCAGGGAATAGGTCACATAGCCTCCGCTTGTAGACAATATACAAGAAATGCTGATAATCAGGGATTTAGAGCATTACCTCCAGCGGGAACAAGTCAAAATCAGAGTCAA
This sequence comes from Cephus spinipes, assembly GCA_963971525.1. Taxonomy (NCBI): domain Eukaryota; kingdom Metazoa; phylum Arthropoda; class Insecta; order Hymenoptera; family Cephidae; genus Cephus; species Cephus spinipes. Next base: position 8,307,539 of record OZ020577.1, on the reverse strand, counting down.
GATATTTGTAGATATTGCAGGAAAATAGGACACACTTTAGTTGATTGCAGACAAAGGCAATTTGCTAATGAGAGGTACGCCCAAAGAATGCAACAGGGAAACGAGAATGGGGCTCCTCGGCAGAGTGCACCGCAGGGAACCCCCGCATATCAGAATCAGCACTCGGCAACAACCACCTCAGTGCAGGCGATAACCCAGGATTAGTACGCGTTACCACTATCAACCTTGATCATAAGAATACCAGCGCGACTGTAAAATTGGTATTTGAGGAAACCCCCGTACCAGTAACTTTATTACTTGACACCGGAGCAGGACCTAATTTAGTTAAAGAAGGCACTGTCATTAATGGAATACTAGTAAACCGAAAAGAAATTTTACATTTGAAAGGAATAACCCCAGAGGTAGTAAAAACCCTGGGTAAAGTTAAGATGAGTATTTTAGGCAGTGAGGCCACATTCCATTTAGTACCTGATGATTTCCCTATACCGCAGTCTGGGCTATTAGGTGACGAATTCTTTAATCAGATTCCAGCTATAATTGATTATAAACAGCAGCGATTGGTACTACCCCATGCAACTATCCCATTTGAATCACGAGAAACCATTGTAGTACCCGCGCGAAGTAGGAGTAGGTTCTACATAAGAGTAGCGAATCATACATTAAAGGAGGGATATATTCCCAAATTAAATGCAGGAGAAGGAGTTTATTTAGGAAATGCATTAGTAAAAAATGAAAAGGGTAAAGCATACTTGCCCATTATTAACACTAGGGAGGATGAACTAATTGTCCAAGTCCCGACCCTAGAAATTCAAGCCTTTGAAGAGGCGTCCAATGAAAATTCTAAAAATCAGGCTCCAAAAGATGAGACCTCCAATTCTAAAAATCAGGCTCCAAAAGATGAGACCTCCAATTCTAAAAATCAGGCTCCAAAAGATGAGACCTCCAATTCTAAAAATCAGGTTCCAAAAGATGAGACCTCCAATTCTAAAAATCAGGCTCCAAAAGATGAGACCTCCAATTCTAAAAATCAGGCTCCAAAAGATGAGACCTCCAATTCTAAAAATCAGGCTCCAAAAGATGAGACCTCCAATTCTGAAAATCAGGCTCAAAAGAATGAGACCTCCAAATATTTTAACTCACCCATACTAAATAAGGCATCCAAATCGCCAAAAGATTCTAAAGAAAAAGGGTGCAATAAGCCTTCTCAGGCCAATGTTCGCACGCCTCAAATCGTTGCTGAAGAAAGTCCTGAAAATGGTATGATATGCCTTCCAATAAGAGAATTAAGTACTAAACGAATCGATCAGTTAAAAAATTTATTACGTTTAGACCATTTGAATGGAGAAGAGAAACTCCACGTCCAAGAATTGATAGATAAATATCAGGATAGATTCCACCTACCAGGGGAGTCTCTAGGGGTAACCGATGTGATTCAGCATAGGATCCCCACAGTAGATGAATTACCCATTAATTCGCGGCAGTATAGATTTCCGCCAATTCATAAAGAAGAAATAAATAAACAAGTTGATGAACTTCTCGATGGCGGCATAGTAAGACCATCCAAATCCCCGTATAACACACCGGTCTGGATAGTATCCAAGAAACCGGATTCAAAAGGAAATAAAAGATGGAGAATGGTATTAGACTTCCGAATGTTAAATGATAAAACAATAGGCGACGCCTATCCTTTACCGAATATACTGGAAATCTTAGACCAGTTAGGTAAAGCCCAATACTTCTCAGTATTTGATTTAGCATCCGGGTTTCATCAAATTAAAATGAGCCCGGAAGATGCTCATAAAACAGCTTTTTCAACGCCCTACGGTCATTATGAATTCGATAGAATGCCATTCGGTTTAAAGAACGCGCCGGCAACTTTCCAACGACTCATGGATATTGCGTTAACCGGTATGCAGGGCGAGGAGTTGTTCGTATATCTGGACGATATAGTCATCTATGCTTCTTCATTGGAGGAACATAGCGAAAAATGTTGTAAATTGATGGAGCGATTGAGGACTGCAAATTTAAAACTACAGCCGGATAAATGTGAATTTTTAAGGAAAGAAGTAGCGTATCTCGGTCATCTCATTAGTGAAAATGGGGTGAAACCAGACCCTTCTAAATTAGAGGCAGTTCGGGAATTTCCAACTCCGAAAAATGTCAAAAATATTAGACAGTTTTTGGGGTTAGCAGGCTACTACCGGCGATTTGTAGAAGGTTTTTCAAAAGTTGCTAAGCCCTTGTCCAGGTTGTTGAAGGACGACGTACCTTTTGCCTGGAATGGGGAGGAGCAAGCATCATTCGAAATGTTAAAGGAAAGGTTATGCAATCCACCTGTATTGCAATACCCTGATTTCACTCAACCGTTTGTTCTAACGACCGACGCGTCAGGATATGCAATAGGTGCCATCCTTTCACAAGGAGCTATTGGTAAAGATCGCCCAATAGCTTATGCATCGCGAACTTTGACAAATGATGAGCAAAAATTTGATACCTATGAAAAGGAAGCTTTAGCAATAGTGCACTTCGTGCAGCACTTTCGCCCATACCTGTATGGCCATCAATTTACCCTCGTAACCGACCATAAACCGTTAGAATGGTTCAAAAGTGCAACCAACGTAAATTCAAGAATAGCTCGTTGGCGATTAAAATTAGCCGAATATGATTACAAAGTAGTATACAAAGCGGGAAAGCTGAATGTAAACGCAGACGCTTTGTCCAGGAACCCAGTAGAAAAACCTCCAGCAAAGGAGAAGTCAAATCCAATCCTTGTCATGACTAGAAGTCGAACGGCCAACAAGCCAAGACAATTAGAAATCGAGGATATAAGGAAATTGCTAGAAGAATCCGATTCCGAGGACGTACCGGATGACAGAGAGTCTTTGTTACCAAGAACCATGCAAACCCGAGCTCAAATCCATTCGGGACCTGAATCTGATACTCAAGAATCTAATTTACAGATTGATTCTGGACCCCCCCCCATACAACTCCCAATAATGATGGCATACAAACTAGAAGTAAAAGGAAGTTAGCAGAAATCCAAGGACAAACGTCTTCAGATAGATTAGAACCGCAAGTATCCGATCAGTTGGAGGACATGCAAGATTACATAATGAATAGGGAAGAAACCCCCTGTCCTTCAAGTGAACATAATGATACAGACGCGGAATCCATTGATAATGAAAGTGAAAATGATGATTTAGTTGAGCATGAGGATAATGATCAGGAATCCCATAAACAAAAAGTTGGGAAATATGCAATTTCAGAGGGCAATGTAGTAGAAAGTAGGGATTTGTTCGAATACCGCAAGGACAATCTCGTTTATTTCACAACCATAGATGGGGAACCATGTGATTATGGGTCTATAATACTCAGTGGAAAAACCTTACTACCGAAAATAACCGACTTGGAATTAGGCAAGGTTAAAGCCATCAAAGAAAAGAACAGGTACCATTTAATTATTCCTATAAGTGATGGAAAAACTGAAGGACCGATCCTAACACTGCAAGTAGTTGAAACCGCCATAAAAAACCTTCGGGAAGTAACCAGCGAACTGAAGCTGACCTCATTTGCATTAGCTAAAAGCAAAGAAATATTGAATATTCCATGGGACATAATTCGAGCCAGATTAATATCTGAATTTTCCACAGGTGGCACAAAGGTGATAATTTGCAATGGCCTTGTTAAGTATACTCCCCCGCAGCAGCGGAAGACGATACTGGAGGAAATGCATTCCTCGCCAGTAGGAGGACATAGGGGCGTATCAAAGACATATAATAGAATCAGACAGAAATATTATTGGGGAAATCTAAAATCAGACGTCCAGCAATTTATACGACAATGTTTACAATGCCAGTTAAAGAAGTTAGTTCGGGTAAAGACAAAGCAGCCCATGGTGATTACTGACACTCCTGGTTCTGCTTTTGATAAAATAGCCATGGACATAGTAGGCCCTATGCCAAAGACTAAAAATGATAACGAATACATACTGACTATACAAGATCAACTGACAAAATACAGTCTAGCAATACCATTACCCAATATGACGGCTGTAACAGTAGCTGACGCCTTCGTGAAAAGATTTATCTGTGTATTTGGGGCACCAAAAGCAGTATTGACCGATCAAGGACGAAACTTTCTTAGCGATCTAATGCGAAAATTAGCTAAACGTTTTCGGATAAGGAAATTTAGAACAACAGCTTTTCATCCTCAATCAAATGGTTCACTTGAGCGATCACATCATGCTTTGGGAGAATATTTGAAACAATATGTCAGCAAAGAAATAGACTGGGATGAATGGGTAGACCTCGCTATTTACAATTATAACACAAGTGTCCATGAAGGAACAAAGCATACCCCGTATGAGTTAGTATTTGGAAAAATAGCAAGGTTGCCCTCCAGTGAACCATTACATGAGGGGGAAAAGGCAACAACGTATGATGATTACCTGATCGACCTAGTAACACGAATACATAAAATCCAAGAAACCGCGAAAAGGAACTTGATAACGTCAAAGGAGAAATCGAAGGAATACTATGACAAAAAGATAAATCCGAAATCTTTCAGTGAAGGAGATAACGTATTCCTGCTAAAAGGTCCAAAACCAGGGAAATTAGGTGATCAATATACAGGACCACATGAAGTCCTGGAAATATTGAATAGGAACAATGTTAGAATAAGGATAAATAAGAATACTAAAGTTGTTCATGCAAATAGGCTGAAACATTCAAATATTAAACAATAGTATAAATTAATCTATAAATTACAGATGAAGGAATTTATTGGTTTGGCTGCAATAGTGTTAGGCTTGCTATGGAACATCCAGGCTGTGGATTCCCTCGTCGGCTATGACTGTGGGACTAAAGCCGCAAACATCACTACCATGTCGTTATTAGACGTGGGGAATTGTGATATTCCCCCGCAAAAATTAAATTCAACTAAGGTATATCTACAAGTATTGCAAATCAATGATTTCCGTTCAGTCGAGGTAATCCAATGCAAAATAGAGATAGACCGGATGATTCATAAATGTGGGATGTTTTCACATATCAGTATGGTTCCAAATGGAAAACATCAGTATATAGAGGATATATCACGAGATATTTGTATCAGAACACATCATACTGGGACATATAATATAGGAAATGTAGTTGTAACAGGATTAAGACGCAATTATACCAACATACGCTCGGCGACCCTAGCGGGGTACATAGGTAGCGATGGGCGATGTGAAGGAACCACATACTCAGATCCATACGGAAGCTGGCAGAGCGTTGTAGTGCAATCTACTATAAAAATAACTTTACAAACATATATCGCAAAATTGAAACTAGCAGGAAACCGCATTCACATGCGATCCGGGGTACAATGCGAGCTAATGTCAGGTGAATGTATCGATATAGAAGGAGGATATACCTTCTGGAGCACAGTACCAGAAGACAACTGCCAATTTCATAAGTATGGAGTGCTGTATGAGGGATTCGCTTCAAAATCCGAGACTTATGGGCAAGAAATTTCGCAAGTAGTTTATGCGCTTACGACTAATGATGTAACATTTGCATTAACTCAGAAGTCAGTTCAAATGGTATGCGGATACACTTTAATACGCACGGATCATCCTAAGCTCTTAGTGTTCGAAACAGCTCGTGGAGAAACTTTTGTAACCCGAACGAATATTGATGCTGTAAATATGGATATCTTCGCTTATGTTAATTCCAAGTTCGTGTATGTAGAAAAACATATCAGGCAGCAAATAAGTCAATTATATCGGGACGTGCTAGTACAAAGATGCAACTTGGAGCAACAATCATTGAGGAACGCTCTGGCGATAGCAACACAATCACCAGATGAATTCGCCTATCATTTGATGAAAGGGCCTGGTTATATGGCTGTAATAGCAGGAGAGGTAGTACACATAGTCAAATGTGTACCTGTCGAAGTCACACTGAGACGAACACCTGAATGTTATACTCAGTTACCTGTAACCAAGGACAACCAAACCTATTACCTCACGCCAAGAACACACCTCATCACTAAGTCAGGAACCCAAGTAACCTGCAATGCAATATTACCATCCATGTATCTCTTAAAAGACTCTTGGTACAAGCTATCACCCTATCCAATCGAAGCAATGCCACCGATTACCATGAAACCAATGACGAAACCCACGTGGCGGTACATGAATCCCAGTTCATTAGCAACAAACGGAATCTACTCCTCAGAAGAATTGGATAATCTAAGGGATCACATTATGTTCTCTGCTGAGAGACCAGCTGTATTAAATTCAGTCGCCAGAACAATCATGGGACAACCTACAACCAACCAGGGTGGATCCATCTCTAACCTTCTGGACGATAATGCTCTCGATAAAATTACCGAAACTGCCTGGAATAGAACGTTTGGTGGATTCATGAAATTCAGCACTATTAGTGCCGGATTTATCGGAATCAAAATGATAGTGGATACCCTGATACATGGATACGCTCTACACACGGTCTATGGTTGGTCCTTATATCTGATCGGAGCAATTTGGGACTCCGTCACACAGCTATTACTACATCTCGCTGACAAAATCAAGAATCCACCCAGTTTACCGAATGCACCTGATGTCGAATGAGGAGAGCCATCACTACCACCCATGGTTCCTGGACCTCAGGATATTCAGCAGCTGCAGGAGGGACGATCAGCACCAACCAAGATCATTGCTATCACTGCGAACACTACTTCACAAATACAACCACACTATACTCTTACAACAGATTAACAATACTAAGTTTATCTTACACCTACAAATATTGGTAGAACCATTACAAATATCTCTTTCCTTATATACTTCTGCAATTAATGACATATAACCATACATTACAACCTCGAATTCAACATTCCTATATAATCCTATGCATGCACACACGGGGAGTAGGAAAATAGAAATACTAAATTATGGAACACATGTCTAAACCACATTACACTGCTACAGAAATCATGGCACACCTGGAGCATCATGATTTTGCTTTTAATGCAAAGGCAATCGAGATCCCTGACTTAGGAGAGGATTTCCTGGGGATTGTTTCATCCATTTCAACACCGACTTCCTTCTGGGTGCAGCCATGTGGGTTAAAAGGAAACGGCAAGCTGATGGATAACCTGCTCCGTACATATTATGGGCAGGTCCAAGGAGCACTCCGGCCAATGGAGACGGAAGACATCCGTTACGGAGGACTGGGGGCCATATATACCGGAGGAACCTGGTGCCGGGCAATAATAACGGATCGAATGAACGGTCGAGCCCGCATTACCCTAGGCGATAAGGGTGGCCACCTATGGGTCAGTAACCTTCGCCTCCACTACCTCCCCAAGGCGTTCACAACTATTCCATGGGCCGCGCTGCTATGTGGTCTGAGTAATATCAGGCCCCTGACAGGTCGGCTGTGGACCGTGGACTCTTGTTACCTTCTCCGAGGAACAGTAGAGATGTCGAGAATCTGGATTCACGTTGACCAGAGAAACCTGGATGGCACTTCCTGGGTTACCCTATACCATCACCTACGTATGGAACCAACGGTGCAACAAATGCTAATCGAGGCTGACCTAGGCCAAAGAGGGCAGAGAGGAACAGCGGTTGAGGAGGGTGAACCCCTCGATGGAGATCGAACCCCCTATGCAGAGGTTGACTCTGGTTTAGAAGACAGTTGAACAATGTAAAAAAAACGTGCAGACAAAGTGTGTGAGTGTGTGCATAGGTTATATTTCTCTTAACCCCAAATTATTATTGCAATTATTGTACCCATGTTTTCTTTTATATGTAATCATTATCTTTCGTTATTAATGTAGCTAGAAATAGAAATAGATTAAGCTAATATTGTTGTAAATCATGGGTTACGGGTCGGCTCATTAATAGTTTCGAAGTCTTTCTATGATGTTGTCAATTCTCTCTCTCCCTTGAATGCATTCCATGATTACGGAATTTTCTAGCCTCGACGTTTAACCCATGACCGGTTAATCAGGGAAATAATACTTCTCCTAGAACGAATGTCCGGATTAAACCCCGACATTCGTCTTAAGGGGGGAGGTGTTACGTCCGCGTGAGAAATCAGGTTTCAACTCGCGGCCCATTACTGATTCCTAAAAGGTGCAATAACGGAAAACTGGTTTATATCACATAGCAACCCTTAGGAGCGGCTATCTCGCACATGGTCACCAGATTTTGGAAAGCGAGATGAACCTCTCGAGGATCCATGTATAAAAATGGTTAGGCAATAGACTGACCGTTAGAGATAAAATTCGAGTACGCACATGTGCGCTAGAAGCGGAAATTCCAAATTTTATAGCTTTTCCCAGTAAACCCCACTAACCTTCCTACCCGTTTCCAAAGACGTCTTCCTTAGCCAATCCTGAAATTCCAAATCCCTCACTCCTTGCATAATTGCCCGCCAATACTGGACCACACCAATAGTAACCCGTTGTAGCTTTTTTTCCAAAATTTTCCTAAACCCTGAACCAATAGCAAAATCCTAACCAACCCCAAAAATCCACCCCCGCTAGTCCACGTACGCGACCCAGAATCAGAACTCACTCTCATTCTCCTCTGGACCATTACATTGACCAGTCCAATTGAAAACTT
>OZ020577.1:8131419-8293919 GCA_963971525.1 Cephus spinipes | reverse complement strand
GATAAGATCTATATAGGGCGTTGAATGAGAACCCGCAGGTATCGCAGGCACCGCTCGAATCCCGCGATGCTTGTTTTTTCGGTGGTCGTACAGGGAACCCTGTCAGTTTTGATGAAGTCGAAGGGTCTGAAAGGATACACTACGTAGACGTGTGCTCTCTCTACTCCTTCATATTGAAAATGGGTAAATTCCCTATAGGTCACCCTAGGGTGTACGTGGGCGATGACTGCCGCGAGCTAACGGGTGGTCGCAACAACATCGATAACGTGGAGGGTTTGATGAAGTGTGTCGTGCTACCACCGCGAGATCTGTATTACCCGGTCTTACTGGCAAGTATGCACGGTAAGCTGCTCTTTGTCCTGAGTCGCTCCTGTGCAGCGTCTACGTTACAGGGGCCGTGCCCCCACGAGAATCCCAAGGATAGAGTATTCGAAGGGACCTGGGTTGTGGACGAGGTCAGGCGCGCGTTACGTAAAGGGTATGAAATAACGGATGATACACGAAATATGGCAGTACGAGATTACCCAGTACGATCCGACGACGCGGACGGGCGGTCATTTTGCCGATTACATGAATACCTTCCTAAAGATTAAGCGGCAGGCTAGCGGTTGGCCGCGCGAGTGTAGCGGCGACGAACAGGCCAAGAAGTTGTACATAGAGGAGTACGATCGGGTCGAGAGTATTCGTCTAGACCCTAGTAATATAAAATCAAATTCCGGTCTGCGGGCAGTTGCTAAATTATGTCTGAATTCCTTTTGGGGCAAGTTTGGGCAACGCGAAAATCTGCCTAAGACGGAAGTTGTAACGACTCATCAGGAGCTCGTGGGTCTGCTCACGTGTCCTGAGGTTGAGATTACGGGCATTCTACCCGTAGATAACGAGATGCTCTACGTCAATACGAGTAGCACGAGCGAATCGGTTATACCCACCGTGTACACAAACGTTGTTATAGCTGCGTACACTACGGCTCAGACTCGTCTGAAATTGTACGACTACCTCGAGGTATTAGATAGATCCCCCAAAAAACACTTACGTGTAAAAAACTACGCCAAGTACAGGTGTGCTGTGTATTCCTCTAATAAAAAGTATTGATATCAGATTATTGAGGCCAAGTACATAAGTCACTACATGTTTGCCTATTATATGATCTAGCACTGGCCCATCATTTTAATTGTATTTTCAAAATTTGCTATAACGTTTTCACTACTCTTTTACATTACTACTGTTTCTCGTAGTTGATTACGAATTAATGGTTATTTAATAATTAATAAAACTTTAGCTGATTCCCTATCGACTACTACTTGGAGGGTCCGTGCAATTCTTGATATAAATTTGCATTCATAATGCCAGTCATTAAACTCAAAACCAATGTCAACTTTCTATATAGAGCTTATTAACGATAACTCGTTAATAATAATGACGGCAAAATCTTAATAACAAACATCTAATTTTAGGATACTATTAGTACGTTCAAAGTAAGTACTTTGGAATTTCTGGCACGGACCCGCCAAGTAGTACTCGATAAGGAATCAGCTAAAGTTTTATTAATTATTAAATAACCATTAATTCATAATCAACTACGAAAAACAGTAGTAATGTAAAAGAGTAGTGAAAACGTTATAGCAAAGTTTGAAAATACAATTAAAATGATGGGCCAGTGCTAGATCATATAATAGGCAAACATGTAGTGACTTATGTACTTGGCCTCAATAATCTGATATCAATACTTTTTATTAGAGGAATACACAGCACTCCTGTACTTGGCGTAGTTTTTTACACGTAAGTGTTTCTTGGGGGATATCACAAGTTTTTGTTGTTCAACGGGACATAGAAGTATTAAGCACTGAAATCTATATTGTCACAGATATAAAATGTAAATGCATTATGATGTTGCTAATCAGAAAAATACATTGCGGTGTCGAAAATGTTTAATGGCACATAAATTAAATTTGTAAGTCCCTTTTTCTAGAAATGCTTAAAGACATATACAAATTTTTAAAGAAAATGAAATCTTCAATGCATATAAGCGTCGTTAATGGTGTCCAGCTTGTTGAAGCCGTGTGGTAAACGTAAGAAAGGAGAGTGTGCTGGATTATTTCAAGCCTTGTACCTCAGGCCGTGCGAACATCAAAGAGGATACTATAGTTTGAGCGAAGCGCCAAAGCATGTTGCACACTTTTCTGGACTTCTACGTCCGACACCTAGATACAAGAAACTACGGAGCGGAACACCTGGACACCCTGAACTTCCACATCCGACACCTGGACACAGGAAACTACGGAGCGGAATGCCTGGACACCCTGAACTTCTACGTCCGACACCTAGATACAAGAAACTACGGAGCGGAACACCTGGACGCCCTGAACTTTCACATCCGACACCTAGATACAGAAAACTACGAAGCGGAATACCTGAACAACCTGAACTTCCACTTCTGACACCTAGATGCAGGAATCTACGAAGCGGAATACCTGGACACCCTGGACTTTCACATCCAGTACCTAGATACAAGAACCTACGTAGCGGAATACCTGGACACCCTGGACTTCTACATCCGAAACCTAGATACAGAAAACTACGAAGCGGAATACCTGGACACCCAGAACTTCCACATCCGGCAACTAGATACAGAAAACTACGAAGCGGAATACCTGGACACCCTGAAGTTCCACATCCGACACCTAGATACAGAAGACTACGAAGCGGAATACCTGGACACATTGAACTTCCACATCCGACACCTAGATACAGAAAACTACGAAGCGGAATACCTGGACACCCTGAACTTCCACATCCGACACCTAGATACAGAAGACTACGAAGCGGAATGCCTGGACACCCTGGACTTCTACGTCCGACACCTAGATACAGAAAACTACGCAGGGGAATACCTGGACACCCTAAACTTCCACATCCGACACCTGGACACAGGAAACTACGGAGCGGAACCCCTGAACAACCTGAACTTCCACGTCTGACACCTAGATGCAGGAAACTACGAAGCGGAATACCTGGACACCCTGGACTTCCACATCCCGTACCTAGATACAAGAAACTACGGAGCGGAATACCTGGACACCCTGAACTTCCACATCCGACACCTGGACACAGGAAACTACGGAGCGGAATGCCTGGACACCCTGGACTTCTACGTCCGACACCTAGATACAAGAAACTACGGAGCGGAACACCTGGACACCCTGGACTTCCACATCCAACACCTGGACACAGGAAACTACGAAGCGGAATACCTGGACACCCTAGACTTCCACGTCTGCCATCTAGATACAGAAAACTACGAAGCAGAACAGTTGGACAAACTGTCACCTAAAATACGAGGAACTATGCCGAAGCACACATATACATACACCCATATACGCGCGCTGCACATGAATGCTATTAAAAACTGAATAATTCTATACTGTTGTAACGGCGAGCCAGAACTAGTAACTATCAGCGACAACGAAAGTGAGGAAATAGAATTGCAATGCTATTCACCGATACCAACATCACCGTCCTTGTATGACGTATCAACACAAGTGACGTGGGATGGTGATAGTCCAGTATCCTGGGGACATATCCCTCTGGATTTAACCTGGGATGGTGTTCAGTCAGACCAAGAGACCAGACGATACGAGCACGACCAACCAACACGGAGATCCGCGAGCAATTAAGCTCCAGACAAAGAGGATCACGTGAGGGATGACATCACCGGATGACAGCATCTAGAGGACCAAAGCAAGGACCAGAGAACTCGATAAGACCGATATTAAGTTCGACATCAACAGGATGTTTAAATTGATAAGAATATTATATACTCTTTCTATTTCCTAGAGATCTATTTCCAGGATGTTATACTACTCGCATGTAATAGGATATAAGGATAAGAATTAAAACTAAGATAAGATAAGCAAGCCAGGATGCCGAAACATAAATATAAGCAGGATGTAGATAGGGATAACCTATGTAAGACGATACAGCATCACGCCACATGATGCACCCCCACAACCGGGCAAATCCATTGTCTGCAAGTAATATAAAAGGGGGACAACAGCAAGCAGTAGTAGTACAACGATACCCGTCAGACAGTGCACAATAGGACAACGAGAGCCAGCGCAACGGGCTCAGTGAACATCAGTAAACGCGAAACGTTAAACAGTATTGTCAAGTCGGTAGCCATAAGGCATATACACATTGTGAAAGTAATTGTATTCATCACCTTTATTCATACTTATAATAAATATCTTAAAATATAAGATATTTCTGAAGTCACTACAACTACCCTTCACGATTACCAAGTCGTATTCTCTATGGGGAGAATACCTACTATTTCTGCTAATTCTACTATATCGAGAATCCTCCAGAAGAGAGGACTTCCTCAAGTTAGAGACTCCAAGGGCGAGATCTCAGGATCAGAGTTAAGAAAAGATCTTAACTAGGAATAAAACACGGGATAATTAAGGTACGCAAAATCTTTTATTCTTATAAAGCCTCATTTCTGTAAGAGCGCTTTCCAACCTTCTTGTACACATTCCGATACGGGCTTTCTTGGGAATATCCTGGGAATTCCTGATGGTTCCAAGGATCCAGTAATAAAGTAGGAACGTTGACACATGTAAGCAACCTTAGGGACACCAGTCTTGCGCCAGCGATAGACGGAGAACTACTGCAATTTATCCTTGTTCGAGATATCCTAGCATTGGGATCGAGACGGAGAGCTCCTGAGAGCATCCCCAGTCAGCAGGATCGTAACACTGTTGTGAAAGCAGCCTTATGGGGTTAGGGGTAGACAGAATTTTCAAAAAATCGATTTTTTTTTGCATTTTCTTAAGGTATTACTACGGTAAACTCAAACCCGCGTAATCGAGCTGAAATTTGTTTTACGTCTAATTTGTATAGCAGTACATCTCTCTACAAATTTTTAACACGATTCACTCATCAGTTTCCGAGTATTTCCGAGTTAAAGTCAGGACTCGTAACACGTATTCCCTATACCTGGCCAATAAAACGCGCATGGGTTTTTTTATTGCATTTGACTCGTCCGTGTAATTCCGATGAAAAATTAATATGTGGCAAAGGAAGAAATTAGGAATTTTTTAGATTTTTAGTCAGAACTTTTTACTCATAGGATTTATTGATAGACATGAAAGAAGTTCGATATTTATTACGAAATCTCTCGTACGACGGCTAGACAAAAGAGCGTTACGGCAACATTGCGTTTGAGACTGTATTCGGTGTATATACGTATACACTACTACATCCAATGTACATTAGTGTGCGCCTATCGATGCAGGGATGGGCGTGTGTGAGTGAACTGTACCAGTTCAAAAGTTGACGCTGGATTGTTCAAATCTTACATTAAAACTTTTGTTTTTTTTCGGTCCGTAGTAATACCTTAAAGTATAATATCTGAAGCATATTCTCTGAAAATTTTAAGCGAATCCGACAAATACTTTCCGAGTTATTCATCAATTAACAAAGAGCTCTTGGGCGCTCCGGAACGTTTGAGAGCAGGTAGCTAGCAGCAGCTGCAAGCAACTGGTTTCTCGGGTTCTATTGTTACTAATGACTTACTACTTTGATGTATATAAAGTTATACCTAAATATATACAGGGTCCGCCAGAACTACCTGACCCGGTGGGTATGGCGGTGATCGGGAGGCTTCACTGATCACGAATATGACCTTCTTTTTGTCCGGAACGTCATAGATTTTAAATGGGAGCAGGTCAAAGTTGACCAATCAGAGGGAGGCGTCAAGAGAAACGTAGGCAACTGCAAACTCTGAGTTTTCTTCCCTCGCTTTTGTTTTTCGGTGGCTACGGGCAGGATGACGTCAGCCGAAGACATGCTTATGGGATGTCACTCGCTGAGAACGGAGGTTCTCAGTTGAAAACTCAAGCAATTAATGAAAACTGCAATGTCCTATGATAATGCCACATGACTTACACAGATGTCTCTGTGACGTCTTACGTATATTATCTTGATTTTGCTTTTCTTTTATTGATCTCCAGCGATTCGTGCTACATCCCGTTGATGACTTTTCATATGCATAAAGCATATTCCCTAAGAATTTATTATTCCCTGTACGATATGCAACTTTATTGCAAATATCTTTAGTCTTGCAATAATAACATTAATTGTAAAATCAAGCTAGAGAAGCATGGAAGGTATTTAATACTGACATAGTATGGGCTCTGAGAGAGAAAATAATAGATACGTGTAACGCTTTTATCGGCCACGCCAAATTGCGTAATACTTGTAGGTGACAGATTTTGGATTTGCCTACTACAAAAGATCTGTATTATATCGTACAGGGAATAATAAATTCTTAGGGAATATGCTTTATTCATATGAAAAGTCATCAACGGGATGTAGCACGAATCGCTGGAGATCAATAAAAGAAAAGCAAATTCAAGATAATATACGTAAGACGTCACAGAGATATCTGTGTAAGTCATGTGACATTATCATAGGACATTGCAGTTTTCATTAATTGCTTGAGTTTTCAACTGAGAACCTCCGTTCTCAGCGAGTGACATCCCATAAGCATGTCTTCGGCTGACGTCATCCTGCCCGTAGCCACCGAAAAACAAAAGCGAGGGAAGAAAACTCAGAGTTCGCACTTGCCTACGTTTCTCTTGACGCCTCCCTCTGATTGGTCAACTTTGACCTGCTCCCATTTAAAAACTATGACCTTCCGGACAAAAAGAAGGTCATATTCGTGATCAGTGAAGCCTCCCGAACACCGCCATACCCACCGGGTCAGGTAGTTCTGGCGGACCCTGTATAATCCCTATATATACCCTACTATATATTATTACGATTACGTACACTGAAAACTAAAAATAAAGGTCTTGGTGGTAGAGGTAAGCTGACAGGAAAAGTAATAGACAAATGAACTGTATACTATGGTTTATCAATACGTCGACATTGTGATTCTCTTGAAGATATGAAGTCTGCTATAATGGCAACTTTTTATCACTACGGCTCGAGTGCTGAAAATCCGAATCATAGTATGTGTCCAAAAGGCGAAGATTCTTGGTGCTCTTATCAGCGCGCTGAAGCAAAAGGAGAGCTTGCTACTTATACTCAAGATTATCCTCCTTTACCTCCTGATGTTTTAAAAGCTATCAAGCCAATTTATGAAGATCTCAGTAATGACAATTTACTTTCGAGATGTGTAGGTGGATTCAATCAGAATAATAATGAGAGCTTCAACCAACTAGTGTGGAAAATATGCCCAAAAACGATAAATACTAGTTATACTATCGTACAAATTGCTGCATACATAGCTACTAGTATATTCAATGAAGGTACGAATACATTACTGATCATAATGAATACACTGGGACTTAATTGTGGGCCTAATTCTCATCAGTATGCCGAAAAAATGGATGCTGCACGTGTGAAAGTGGCCGACAAGCGCGCTAACGATAACGCTCGAGAAGGTAGAATGCTACGTAGACAACAGCAAATCGATATTTTGGAAGCTCCTACAACGGCTGAAAAACTATTATATGGCCCAGGAATAGATGATTCAGTGTAAGTAATTAAATAATTAGTATTACTCTACATTAATCGATTGTAAAACTTTAAATACGTTTTTCTCAAATCTATGTTTCTTGAACTGGTGACCACTGTAACTCGAAAACCGCTCGGTAGATTTCAATGAAATTTATACAGCTTTTGGAAAACATAAAAAACTAATGCCTGATCAAAGGATTTTTTTTTTTTTGAATTTCGATTAACTGTTGGTTTTTTCCCGAAAATCTGGAACAAAATTTCCTGAGGCTGCCATTTTGTTAATTTAAAAAAAAAGCTTCGATCAGGCACTAGATTATATATTAATTAAACTAATTTTTTTTATCCGATTGATTTTAGATGAATCTCCAGGGATTTGTGATGGTCACCGGAAGGGACTTCTGTTAGAACTGGATCATCACAAACAGCCATAACTTATACAATTATTAATTTTTTTTTTCAAATTTTTGTGAAGTCAAGTCGAAACATTATGTAATGATGCTATATTTTTACTTTTGTAAAATAAAATAATTTACTGGCAAAAAAAATTATGTAAAAATATCATTTTTTCATGCTGCTGACTACCCCTAACCCCTTATACTAACTGGAAATTCGGTATGAACGGTAGCTCACGTATAAAGTGTATTTGATTGTGTTGTGTATTCGTAAATTATTAACACCATACAGAGTACAAATAGGTAAAGAAGGCACAGCAGTCAGCGCCATCTGTCGTGTAAAAAATGCGATGGACGTGCGAAGACGACGACGACGACGACGACGATGACGACGACGACGGAACTGACATAAAATCATCTCGCTCGCCATCTCAATACGCCCTGATCTCGTATACTAATCGTATTGAACGTGGGGGCAATCAATTCAGGACCCTCAATTCCTATAGTGAATGTATCAATAACTTTTTCTCATGTATAGCGGTTAATAAGATATTTCGTTCCAAACACAGGTATAAGAGTTGACTCAAGTAAAGAGTCTCGGCGAGCTGTGCCCTGTACAGCCGGTTGCCTGTATTTGGCGCGAGACTCGATCGGGTCTCTTGATTTTTGAGATCGTTGCCGGTTAAGGAGTTAAAACTCGCGCGAATATAATAAAATAATGAAGGTTTATTGAAACAGAAAAAAAGAATAGATACAGTGGATCGACGTTCGTCGACTTGAGAAAGAATAAGTACCGTACGGTAACTGACAATTTTCCTGTTCCGAGTATACTCCAGGAGACCATCTAATCCGTTCGGATTCTAACTATACACTAACTCATTTTTGGGGGTCAGCCAAAAATGCACTTCCAAAAATACGTCGAATATGAAATTTTTATTTTTGCAAGTTGGACTTATCGATCGCTAGGTCATTTACCTTTTTGACTTAGCACATTCTTGCACGCATGAAATGGATGGTTTGGCGATCGCACTTTTCGTGGAGTCAGGAGACTCCTAGCGCAACAATATTGAATCCAAAACTCTTATAACAGCTACTCACTAACAGTGTTCTGTAATCGACTATTAGCATACCATAAAACAATTACGTTGGACGTATACTGGAACTATTAATTAGGACATTAATGCATATTATACAATTAATGCATATTTTTTATAATAGGAGGTATAATTTTCCTTTCCTCTATTACACATATCGTCTTAAGACTAATGAAAGACATGAAACTAAGAAGTTATTTAAAGCGTTTAAGTACTTACGTGTTGATTATTCCTGTTTTTTCCATAGTCATGAAAAATTAAGTTCTTAGCAAGCTTTAATAACGCATGACCTTCCACTAGCAACTGTTTATATGTATTAAGGCTGGATTCTTTATGATTCTTGGCAGCACTTAGCATATCATAGTACAGATTTTCTGGCGTAGGAAGAGCAAGTGAGTATAATGTCCAAGATTGTTCTGCTTTAGCGAAAAGGATTAGTCGAGTAATTGAAGAAAGTAAATGCTGCGTGCCCAAAAACGAGCGTAGACCTATTAAACAAACTGGTTCAGTGACCGCAGTCGTTTCAAGGTTTTTGTTTCCTAATTGCATTGCATAATTTCCTAAACGCAATGTATAAGATTCTAGGCCAGCTTCAGTCAATGCATGCAATGCTGTCGGATCAAGTACAATGTTTTTCACCGGAGCGGTAAATGAATAAGTTGTTAGGCACCTCATATTTGACTCCTGGGACATTGTTGATGACCCAAAGTGATAAAGGAAACCTGAAAGAGATGAATTCATATAATATATGAAATATTACATTAAAGTGTCCTCTAATGCATTATAAACATAGTAAATATTTTTTAAATAAATAAATTTCAAGAATTATAATTGTAATATGCTATAATAATACATATTTTTAACTGTTGACCTTAAGATTAACTATTTATTCAAATATTATTGGTTCAATCTACTCGACAGTAAATTTACTTTATTTGCAAATGTTTTAATCAAACAATATATTGTTAAACATCATAGCTTGATAAATACCAAATTTCGTAGAATACAAGTGTGTATTTTTACAAAGCACTGTTCTTTATTTACAGATCAGGATGCCGATCATAATCGAATCCAACTGAACCCAGGATGCCAAGTACGTTCGACTAGTATTCCAAAGAAGGACACGATGAACGAAACATTGGACACAATAAAGAATAGGAGGACTAAAGAGAGAGCATAAAGAAAGGAGCGTGGTAGGGAATACATATTTTAGTATATGAATCTAGGCTTGAAGCCTCTAAAGCAACTATACGTTTATATACTATAGTCGTTACTCATACCACTCTTTAACATTAAAAAAAGTCTTTTAGCAGATAGATAACATTGAATAGCTACCCTACTCATATCTCTTCTTTAAGACACTTTTACAAAAACTTCCTTACAAGACACTATAAAATACGTATTTCAGTGATGGTACCTACTCATAACTAGTTTTAAGTCTCTTTTAAAGAACTGATAAGTTAACAGAAAGCGGCAGTTTTTTAAAATTAGGTAAGGTATCTTATTATTGCTATTATACCATTTGCAAAATGGCGTCTATCAATGATATCGCTCACCTCGTTCACTTTCTTGAAACAAATGCAATATGCTGGACTATTCCGAGAGTTTTTGATAATCAAATTAATCCATTTGAAGTTCATAATGATCGTGAAATTAATAACAGGTGCCAGAGATGGAAGGACTGCAGTTCTCTAAATTGTTGAATTGATGCCAGAGATTAGTGACTCCAAAAGGACACATGAATGATAGCTCGTTTTAATGCTTCTTCCATTTAAGTGAAGGTTTTTGCAGATAAAAGCACCTTTTATTAATATATATTGTATCGATTACTTAAACAGTAATCTTATTTTAATATTGATACATATAGAACTATTGAGCTTACTAATAAAATTAATAACCGAATGAAATGTTTGAATATTTAAGTTCCGTATTTGAGCAACATTATCTCACAAAAACTACTTTCTCGTATTATAAAAAATAGCGCATATTTTGAAATACGCAGTGAAATAAGTGCGCATGTGCATAGCATTGACCACCATATTTTTTGTGGCAATGCCACAAAAGTAGTTTTATAAAAAGGTACGGTGTCCTTTAACAGCGATCTAATCGCTTTTAACTAAAAGACGCTTAAAAGCAATTGTAAAAGAGAGGTATGAGTAAAGGTCTATAACTAGCCCTAACTATATCCGAGATCAGCTTAAGATAATAGAATACACTACTTTAACATAGTACGCGAGGTAAATTGCAGAAAACTTGTGCAATGTGTTCACTGTAAGCCGGCCAAAGCTCAAACGCACGTCCGACACTGTCTCCACAATTTCTTTTGTGATAAAAATTTGGCAACTTTCAACTCCTACACACTTTTAGGAATTTACCCCATTAGGACCGAATAAAATGCATTTTTAATTATTCGTCATAAGCATTAACCTCCAATTGGTTTCATTTAAATTTCTGAACTGAAAATATTTTAACCTGCAAAAATCGCATTGGGAGTACCCGACATCACGAGTTCATTCACTTCTTAAAACCGTTTCTCCGCCGATAAAAAAATACCTGTCGTTGAATTTTTCGTGCTCTACAACATAATTGAGTTTCATCAAAATCGGAGAGGGACAACTGGGATACCTACTTTGTGAGCTACACAGACGGGAGGGACCCAGATGCGCACGGACTATTTACCATTGGCCCACTTCCCCATGGACCGCTTCCGCACGAATCAAAATATTCGCAGACCCAGATGCCTACGGCCCGCTTGCGCACGGATCTTCTAACATTCACGAACTCAGTTGTCCATTAACCACTTGTGCACAGATTGAAATCTTTGTTGACCCAGATGTCCACGGTCCACTTGTACACAGATCTCGTAACATTCACAGACCCAGTTGCCCATGGACCACTTACGCACAGATTTTTATCCCACGAGCGAATGCCGTATCGTCGTATAAGAATATAGTATATATCATTAAAGTAAATTACGTTAAGTTAGGATAGATTAGGTTAAAGAGGGAGTCTGCTCTAGCCGATTCAAAAAATCGACTTTCTTTTTGCCTAAAAATCTTCCTATATATGTGGAGAATATATTCCCAAAGTTATAACATCGAATTCGACCTTGAAATATAGTTAGGAACGGAGGTAGAACGGAGAACGGAGCAGCCCGGCCAGCACTGGAGCGTCTTGGGCGGGGCAGATGCGCTGCAGCTGCCCTCGTACTATATTATATTGTATTGTATGGGATTAGGAAGTTCTACTCGATCAGATGTTTGTTTTCAAATACCGTTAGGCTAGAGGGACTCGGTGCGTATTTACGAACAGGATAGTCGAGTTCGGTCGTATTTCGATTCCTGAACAGTTCAGTCGAATTTCGAATCTCTTTCCGTGTGTATTTTATTTTGTTCTCCTTGCTCGTATTTTATATTATATTTGTCAATATGTAGGCATCATAAAGGAGATAAGGAGATAACACAGTTCAAACAATCCTACAAAGCAGCGTAAACGAAAATTTCATGGCAATTAGCATGTCGATGAACAGAATGAGAAGGAAGAGTACGGAGAGAAGATGTCGTCTAGAAAGTTAGCCCACGCAGAATCAGAGGATGTTGTTGTTCACGCAGGACATAGGTATCCAATTATCGAATTTTTGTCGAAATTCACTGTTCTTCCAGAATTTCTTATTTATCGAACCTGCAAGACAAACGTATTGTTTGCAGAAACAGAAAATTGTAGATTTGCCTTCAGACTCGTAGTTCAGTGCAAGTATGGAAGAAAACTGATTAATTCTAGTCCTCTCATACAAGGTGCATACGAAATAATCAGAAGAATAGTGTTTGTTATGAGACTTCTGTGAATTAGTCTAGAAGGGATAAATTTATTTTACAAGATGATGGATATCGGAAAAGGATTGAGTAAATCAGCATATTACTGGATTTTACAGCATGTGCACGATGCCGCAAAAATTGTATTTTTGAATCTTACTAAGAAAGCTGTACGGGAAGAACAAACAGAAAATGAAAAACGTGAAAGATCCTTGAACAATTTAAGAGTTTCGGATTATAGCTCGTGGAAAAAGCGTGGATTTTCGTCGGTGTACGGAGTGATGACGCTTATTGGCTACTACAAAGGCAAAGTGATCGATCTTATTGTAAAGTGTATACTATAGTGTATGTACTGTGACGTTATTCACGTCATGAGTCCTTGTCTTTATAGTACGTGACCTTGACGGGGCCCCCCCCCCGGGGGGGAGGGCAGAGCTTGTGTGCCTCGATGACCCGGCGAGCTATGCCAGCGGTTACTTAGCTAGGTAAGGACTCCCATGCTGGGCAGGTCAATGGGTAGGGGACAGAAAAAGGAGTACATCAAACCCAAATCTAAGATGTATTGCAATCGTGCCGAGGGATGGTTGGTACTGGGAAAACATTGCCGCAAACGATGCCTTTGGGACACCAGACCGCATCCCATCGTATGAAGGTCCTATCCACACACGTGGGGCTCTGTGTAGATTGACACTATGGTTCCTTAGCTACTCGTGGGAACAAATATGGACGAAATCAATTTTAAAAAATCGTCGAAGGAGAATGGGGATATAAGTAATATGGCGACGCAGGCCAACACAGAAATGGTGGATATAAGAGCCAGCAAGCTAAAGCGACAAGTAATATAATATGAAAAATAAGAATATACATAAAAATATCAGGGATGCGTCTATAACAGCGTCAGTGTATTGTAGGCAAATACAAGACTGCCATAAAGCACTTGCCGACGTCAGGTCAGGATAAACGTGTGAGTTGGAGCGGTTATATGCTGAAGCCAGGAGTGACACCATGCCGAAAGATCCGGCCACCCCGGAGACGATAGATCGTGAAATTCAGGCGACCTGGACAGCTGCTACATGTGGCACGCAGGCGACTCTTCAAGAGTCACCAATACCGGATGGACAAACGCGAGAAGCTTTATCATCACCAGAAGAAACATTCCAAGAACGGAAATGACGGGGTGCGGATAAGGGCAACGGATCTACGACCACCGTGGATACCTCAAGGTCAGAAACTCAACTTATTGATGACGAGGCGACATCCTGAAAAAAGGTAGAATACCGTAATGGGCGCAAGAAGGAGCTGTCCAGAAGTGTAAGTGGCGAGAAGCTCGGGAAAGCTCGTGGTAAACTGTCGGAAGCAGTGATGGTGACAGCAAAAAACACGGCTTCATACGCTGATGTACTGCGAAACATGAAGAGCAAGATGGATCCATTGCAGATCGGAATTATTCTCCTTGGCATAAGACGAACATGGCGTGGAGAACTTCTTCTAGAAATTAAACCCGGAAGCGGAAAACGAAGGACTTTAAAAATGTCATCGCGACGGCTCTTGGCGACAATGCAACGGTGCGAGCGATAGCGCGGATTAGCGTGCTTGAAATCAGAGATTTGGATGAGGTTATGGAGGAGGGAGAGCTACTAGAGGCAATCCGTGTTACTGTGGAAGATGTAATCCTTGGTGATATTAAGGTTAGATCTATATAGTTTTAAAGATAGTTGAAGAAGCGAGAAAGACAACTGCGAAAAAATTATGGCCGCCCTGATAAAAAAACAGATACCCGAGTACTTTCTACGCATGATTGACAACTACTTGTGCGGAAGACATTTACTATACGACACGGAAGATGGACCAGTGGAGTACAAGGTGACAGCAGGTGTCCCACAAGTGTCATAGACTTAGATCTCCCAGAGCAAGCAACCATAGTGGAATGTGCCGACGATACCGCGCTGATAGTAACAGCCAAAACGACGGAAATACTTGAAATCGTCGCAAATGAAAGCCTTCGACGCATAAGAAATTGGCTAAAGCAGAATCGATTGGAAATGGCAGTTCACAAAACAAAAGCAGTAGTATTCATGGATAAACGAGTACGCGTACCACTATTATTAGAGGTGGGAAGTCATATAATTAAATGGGAAAAATCTCTACAATACTTATGTGTACAACTGGATGACAGGCTCATTTTTCACAACACGTAATAAGTGCAACAGAGAAAGCGGCGTTAATAGCAGTTTCATTGTCACGTTTGATGCCCAACATAGGAGGACCTGCCGAGTGGAAATGAAGGTTATTAAATAACGTCATGCATTCGAAGCTGCATCTCTACGGAACAGAGATCCGGACACAGGGAACAGAGAGGGGGGCGTTGAAACGGAACCTGGTAGCTCTTCAAAGGCGCAGTGTTCTACGAGTCATCTCCGCCTATAGGACAGTTTCAGAGGCAGCGGCACTTGTAATAGCTAGTACACCGCCTATCGGCTTGCTGGTACAAGAGAGATGTGAAGTATACGAGGAACTTCACCGCGACGGCATAAGGCAAGGATCGCATCAGGATAAGTCGAAAGCCAAGAAGAGAGGACGGCAACGTCTGCTAAAAAGGTGGCAGGAAAGGTGGAATGAGAAGAAGACTGGGCGATGGACATACACGCTAATTCCAGAGATCGCGGCGGGGTACGAAAGAAGCCATGGAGAAGTGGATTACTATTTACCCCAGGCACTCACAGGACTTGGAAGTTTCAATCAGTACCTGAAAATGATAAATAAAATTAGCAGCGCGGCTTGCACACACTGCAGGTATGCGATAGACGATGCTAAGCACACTATATTTATGAGCACATCAATGGCCGTTGACAAAAATAAGCTGATGGTGGAGCTCGGAGGACGAATACCCAACGAGCAGAACCTTGTTCCACTGACGCTCCGTGGGGAAGTCGAGAGGCATGCTGTGAAGATCTTCATCAGAACTAAAATAACAGGAAGGATGGAGATGGAAGAGTTCCAAAAAAAAAAACGAAAGATAGTACTAGAGCCAGAACTATTAACGCTGCAAAAGAACAAACCATGAAATACTTAATTGGATACATAGAATAGAGTCACGCGAAATGAGGAAAGCTCATGAAGGGTAAAGAATATAGGGGTCAACCTGAAGTAATACGAAAGCAGTCCCGGGTTGGTGCCTGCAGAGCAGTGGAGGGGCTTCAGTCGATAGGAATCCGAAACTCCCCGCTGGGGTTCACCAGTGGGGGTCTTATGCAAGATTTACCATCCACAAAAAAAAAGGTCTGGAATAAGTTGACTGTCGTTTTTTATCATTCGGGACGTATTGCCGTCCCTTAAGATCGCGTTACGCACATTACAGGCCAAGAATTCCAGGTTCACAATTACTGCAAATATCGAACATTAGGGTAATTCCTTTTGTAGAACCATTTCATACGTTACGAATTCGGCCACCACACCCAACATCTTCACGTCGCTGGAGGAGAATCACCACGAGGCTACAGCTGGGATAGTGGAGGACGATCCAAAATCAATAGGTCCCTCCACCCCGCCGCCAATGACGCCCGAATTGAGTAGGGGGTCGGCATCGAGAAAGGTATCGCCATGGACCGTTTCGTTCTTCTCGTTACGGCCGGCACCGATGTCCTAAAGAGAGAGCATCAACGGTATCGAAGAGGATGGGGTGCAGGAGCTGAGAGACCCCGGCATGAGATTTCATGAACTCCGCCACCTAGCCGTCCCGAACTGGTTCGGACGAAGATCACCACCAGAGCAACGAGGACACCCTGAAGCTACGGCAGCGAGCTAGTGACAGTTTTGAAGATTCCGGGTCAACCGATTCGACGTGACATCATACCGCCGGTTTAGAATGCGAACGGGATTTGTTTATTTAAGTTTCGACCGACCTCCGATGTATCGCATATCAGCGATCACTAATAGGCTCCGGCAATTAATTATCGAGTTTGTCGCGTCCTACTCGTGAAGGGTTATTGGTGATATATCGCGTTGACATTAATTTCCTAAAGTTTATATATTGAGTCCAGTGGCATGCTTCCATATTTGTGCGTAGCAAATTAGTGAGTAATTCGCTAGCGACGATGATTGGCCGAAAAAGGATGTTACGTATAGTATCGGTTATCATTTCCGAAACAGAATAACATAGCCAACAGTCAATATAATTGCAGACTCAACACGTTACCCAGTGCTCTGCCCGTGTTACCTACCCAGTTGCTTAGTTGAGTGCATTCCTAAGGTCCTAACCATAGCTAAGAGCATTAACGAAAAACGACTATATAAGCAGCCAAAATCATGGTACCGATGCTCAGAAAATCATTTAGCTTTACGTACAAAAGATCCGACTGCTCATTGTCACTCGCGGCTCTAACCGTTAGAGTATTAGATCCGGTGTAACATTCGTAATCTGGCCTAGGTACGGGTTTGTTATTACATACCCTAGGGAACAAGCTGGATCGGTTACCGCGTAAAATTGAGCTACATAGACTAGTCTTTTCCAAATCAAGTAAAGCATATATTAGATAAATTTCTGTTCCACCGAATTTCTTATCGCCTTAACCTCACATACAGTCAGGTTTTGTAATTCAATATCACGATCTCTATCGCAGTATTTCTCATAACTGAAACATTGTACACAATAACAATTAATTGAAAATTGCTTATTTATTTGTAACAATATATCGCAAATTCACATTTATTCGCGTATTAAATATCTATTACCCATCCATAAGCATTTTAGGGAATATCTCTCCACGTTGGAATAGCAAGGCGTGTTTCAACACCTTAAACGAGCAGCGAGCCCACCATTTAGTGTATTCTTACTATTCGGAATTCACTCAAATTTTATTCACGTTACCTCTGGTAGTTCCTTTTCTTTTCGTTATTTCTAAATTTTGTTATAAAATTTAAAAGCCTCGCTAGTCACTACGGCCTACGTAACAGAATTGGTAACAGCGATGGGATACCTTCCGAACTAGTGTTAACACTAGCTGACATACCAACACTCATTTTATCTAACTTCGAAAACTGAATAAGGAAGTTGTACTTCGGGATACCTTCCCCACTGTTATCCTTGAGCACCTTAACCGCCTTCAGAAATCAAATAAGGAAGATGGATTACGGGTCAACTTCTCCATTGTCATCTTGAAAATCCTATCAATTCGAACCACCCTAATCAAGTTGGTACCACGAACGAATTCAGTCACATATACATATGTATTTGATGTTTGTCAAATAACCATTTCGAAACTGCTCAAACTTGTTACTCCAACATGGCGGATGCAGATTTATCTCAATCCCTAATAAAAGCATTTAACTTCACAACATCGCAAGCTAGGATATAAAATGCAGCATTAGAAATTCCCACATACGACGGTGAGTCAACCTCACTTACGAATTTTGTACGCGCTACAAAAAGTGGAGCACAGCAGTTAGTAGCTGGCGAAGAATTGTGCTATCTTCTCCAAGTATTAAACAAATTCCGTGGAGCCGTGCGAACTAGCGTAGAAGAAAAAGATTTCACCACACTTGACGATCTAATAGAAAACCTAAAGAAGCGATACGCTCCAGGAAGAAACTCATCTTCCTTCCTTGGTGGAATAGGAAGACTGAGAATAGGAAAGACAGAAAGTCTTAGAAAATATATCAATAGAATAACGAAACTATATCAAAAGGCACGAGCCGCCCAACTCGAGAATTATCGCAACCACAAAGAAAGGAATGCGGAGTTAGAAGAACATACTCTCGAAAATTTTCTATACGAATTACCTCATGAGATACATCAGGAGGTTCTAATAAAAAATCCAAAATCGTTAGATGTTGGATTCGGCCTAATCATGGAACTAGAAAGGAAAATAAAAAAATCGTAAGCGAGCTCGCAATAATTATGACTGTGATTCACCAGATGACTACCGGAGGTCTAGAAGAGACCATACGAGTAGGCGATTACACAAGCGAGTTTCTTACCCAAACTCTCCAAGCCCTTACGATAGGTATCACAAAGAACATCACCGGAATGTCTCTAGTTCAAGTTCAAGGGCAAGCTCCGAATCCAGTGATGACGAAAGAGTTAATCATTATTGCACCTACGGGATGCATATAAGGAGGTATCGTTCCTCCTCAGTATCCACAGACACTTCCTGGTCTCGCGAACGGAACAGAGAGAAAACGCCCGAACGTCGGCAGCAACGAAAAAAATTATTTTGCTGGAAATGCGATAGCAAGGGTCATGACGGGAAAACTTGTCGAAAATCTCGTGCAAAATCTCCATCACCAAGTAGGGACAGAAATCATTGAAGATCCAATCGCCATAGATCATCCTCTACTGAAACCATCGGTTCCTTAAACTCGCAAGATGCTCATCGCGTTTCAAACACGGTGAGCGACAAGAAACCCAAGGCGAAGGACGAAGGAAAGACCGTGAGGTTCAAGGAAAGGACAATACCCAAGGAAAACCAGAATACTATGTCAAGGAAGCTCTTCCACCGACCATCATCCTCCAAGTCCCCGAGTTAAGAGGAAAGAAGAATATTTTTCTGATCGATTCGGGATTCTCAGTCAAATTAATCCAACAGGAAAGTCTTAACAATTATGCAAAATTAGAATACAAGGAAATAATTGACGTTGAAGGTGTATCAGGACATTTCGTGACCACTGTGGGAGCCGTGTTACTAACCATCGGTAATCGAAAAGCATTTTTCTATGTGGTCAAAGGATTCTCTTGGCCATACAGCGGAATACTTGGAGTCGCATATTTCACGCAGGATAATGCAGAAATATCTTTCCACCATAAAACAATAGTGACAGACGACAACCCGATATGACCAAAGTCATTTGCCCAAGCTGGAGAAATAAAGACGGCAGCATATTCGGCACAAAGAACCAAGCACGTCATAAAGACTGGCTCACGACAACAAGTTGCGATAAGGATAGTGAAGGATACCTGCCTCGAAAAAAAACTCCCCGAGATATTATAATCGGAGAAAACCTAGTGACCAATCGCCAAGGAATCTGCTACACTATTGCAACTAACATTAGCAACGAAAATCAAGAACTCGAATTAGAACCTCAGATATTGGAACCCTTCGAATTCCTCTCAGAAGCAGGAGATTCCTATGGTGAAGCAACCATGGACCACGAGGAACGTTTTAGCCAAATTCAGAAGGCTTTAAGGTTGGATCACCTCAAGAAGGAAGAACAAGAACACAGCTGATATCATCAACGACTTTCTGGATCAATTTCACCTTACCGATGACAGACTAGGAAGTCCAAAAACAGTTGTTCATACAATACTTACTATAGATGAAACACCGATCCATACTAAACAATATCGGTACCCGCCAATTCATGAACAGGAAATCAAACGCCAAATCACCAACTCGCTTGAAAATGAGGTCATTCAACCATCCACCACACCGTACAATTCACCCCTGTGGATTGTTCCCAAAAAGGCCGATTTTCAAGGCAACCCAAGGTGGAGAATGGTGATTGACTTCAGAGTGCTTATCGAAAAAACGATTGGAGATATTTATCCCCTACCTTGCATCACGGAAATATTAGACCAAGTCGGTAGCGCTAAATATTTCTCTGTATTAGACTTAACCAGTGGATTCTACCAGATAGGAACAGATCCTAAGGACAGAACAAAAACGGCATTTACAACACCCAATGGGCACTACGAGTACATCAGATTGCCCTTTGGTCTCAAAAACGCACCAGTAACATTCCAGAGGTTAATATATCAGGTTTCAACTGGATTGTAAGGAACAGAACTATTTGTGTACCTAGATAATATCGTCATTTTCGCATCATCCCTTCAAGAGCATGGAGTGAAGGTCCAAACTATGCTCCAATGACTGAAGGAACATGAATTAACACTTCAGTCGGATAAATGCGAGTTCTTACGTAAAGAAGTCCCTTATTTAGTCCACATACTTTCAGAGGAAGGAGTTCGCCCTGACCCAAAGAAACTGATACCAGTCAAAAATTTCCCCATACCCAAAAATCAGAAGGATATTAAACAGTTTCTGGGTTTAGCAGGATACTATCGAAGGTTCGTTGCAAATTTCTTTAAGATAGCTAAACCTCTAACTTGCTGAAGAAAGAAGTGATCTTTCATTGGGGACCCGAACAACAAGCTGGTGTTGAAACCTTGAGAGGTATGGTGTGCCAAGAACCCATACTTCAATAACCAAACTTGCTATCATCTACGCTGTAGTATACTTCCGACCCTACCTATATGGTCACAATTTCACTTCGGTAACAGATCATCGTCTTCTGGTCTGGCTACAACCCGTCAAGGACTCCAGTTTTTTACTGATGCGGTGGAGACTTAAACTAGCTGATTACGAATACACGGTCACATACAAGTCGGGTAGAACTAATCTCTAAAAAAAAAAAAACACTTACGTGTAAAAAACTACGCCAAGTACAGGAGTGCTTTGTAGTCCTCTAATAAAACGTATTGATATCAGATTATTGAGGCCAAGTACCTAAGTCACTACATGTTTGCCTATTATGTAATCCAGCACTAGCCCATCATTTTCATTGTATTTTCAAAATTTCCTATAACGTTTTCACTACTCTTTTACATTACTACTGCTTCCCGTAGTTGATTATGATTTTATGGTCATTTAATAATTAATAAAACTTTAGCTGATTCCTTATCGAGTACTACTTGGTGGGTCCGTGTCAGGAATTCCAAAATAATTACTTTGAATGTACTAATAGTATCCTAAAACTATATGTTTGTTATTAAGCTTTTACCGTGATTATTTTTGACGAGTTATTGTTAATAAGCTATATATAGAAAGTTGATATTGGTTTTGGGTTTGATGACTGGCATAATGAACGCAAATTTAAATCAAGAAATGCATGGACCCGCCAACTAGTACTCGATAAGAAATCACCTAAAGTTTTATTAATTATTAAATGACCATTAAATCATAATCAACTACGGGAAGCGGTAGTAATGTAAAAGAGTAGTGAAAACGTTATGGGAAATTTTTTAAATACAATGAAAATGATGGGCCAGTGCTAGAACATATAATAGGCAAACATATGTACTTGGCCTCAATAATCTGATATCAATACTTTTTATTAGAGGAATACACAGCACTCCTGTACTTGGCGTAGTTTTTTACAGGTAAGTGCTTTTTTGGGGGATATCACAAATTTTTGTTGCTCAACGGGATATAGAAGCTCTAAGCACTGAAATTTATATTTTCACAGATATAAAGTGTAAATGAATTATGATGTCGGTAATCAGACAAATATATTGCGTTGTCGAATATGTTTAATGGATATAAATTTAATTTGTAAGTCCCTTTATTTTAGAAATGCATAGAGATATATACGAATTTTTAAAGAAAATGTAATCTTCAACGCAAACAGGGTTAGTACGTAGAAACGCACCAGCAGAAGTTGACCGCAAGTGGCCGACAGGGCAGTGTGGCCTTTTCAAAAAATGATATGTGACTGTGACCGATTTCCACAAGCGAAAACTGACAGTTCGCATAGCAATAAGGTTTTTGAAATATTTCAATAGTTAGGTTACTGAAATAATTCATTAATATTGTAATGACAAAATGTAATGTCAGTTAAGATTTATTTTCACAACAGACTTTTTTCCTGCACTTTTTTGCTATAAAAGATTTCAATTAATTGACTTTTAAATTAATTGCAGTATCGTATTGCAGAATTTTAGTTGTGATCATTACTTGGAAATATCAAAATTGTGAATATTTGTTGAATTTCTTTACATTGTTTTAATTGCAATCTGTTGTGAAAATAAATCTTAACTGATATTACATTTTGCCATTACAATATTAATTAATTATTTCAGTAACCTAACTATTGAAATACTTCAATAACCTTATTGCTATGCGGACTGTCAGTTTGCGCTTATGGGAATCGGTCACAGTCACATGTCATTTTTTGAAGAGGCCCCACTGCCGTGTCGGCCACTTGCGGCCAACTTCTGCTGGTGCGTTTCTACTTACTAACCCTGTATAAGCGTCGTTAATGGTGTCCAGCTTGTTGAAGCCGTATGGTAAACATAAGAGAGGAAAGTATGCTGGATTATTTACGTACCTCAGGCGGTGCGAACAAGAGAAAGGATACTATAGTTTGGGCGAAGCGCCAAAGCGTCGCTTGTTGCACACTTTTCTGGATACTTTGGACTTCTATGTCCGACACCTAGATACAAGAAAGTACAGAGCGGAACACCTGGAGACCATGGACTTCCACATCCGATACCTACAATAGATACAAGAAAGTACGGAGCGGAACAGCTGGACACCCTGGACTTTTACATGCGACACCTAGATACAGGAAACTACGGAGAGGAACACCTAGACATCCTGCATCTCTAAAAACTGTCACCTAGAATATGAGGAACTATGCCCAAGCACACACATACACCCATACACACGCGCTCCACATGAAAGCCATAATAATGATGTATTATTGTGAAAGCAGCATTATATTAACTGGAACTTCGGTGTGAACGGTGAAAGTGTATTTGATTGTGTTGTGTATTCGTAAATTACCAACACCATCCAGAGTACCAATAGGTAAAGAAGGCCAACCAGTCAGCGCCATCTGTCATGTAAGAAACTAGATGGACGTGCGAAAACGACGACGATGACGACGCCGGGGGATAAAATCATCTCGCTCGCCATTTGAATACGTCCTGATCCCGTACACTAATCGTATTGAATTTGGTAGCAATCAATTCAGAACTCTTGATTCTTACAGCGAATGTATCATTAAATTTTTCTCACATACAGCGGTTCATGAGATATTTGAATCGAAACACAGGTACAAGAGATGCTTCGAGTAAAGAGTCTCGGCGGGCCGTGCCCTGTACGACGGGTTGCCTGTACTTGGCGCGAGATTCAACCGAGTTTCTTGATCTAAATGCAGACGCACTAGCTCACAATCCAGCAGTGCTTTCCCGCCCAATAAAACTTAAGGAAGGGGACCTGTCACATAAGCCTTTGCTACATCAAAGGAAAATCAGCCTAGCAGACAATACAATTGGGAAACGAATAAAAACCAGATCACTGCCAATTGTGAATTACAACGAGTCATCCACTAGCTCGCTAGATACACTCAACGATACTTATCATGGAGAAACTGGAAATAGAAGCATGCTACCTTCCCTGCTAACCGAGACAACTGGAAGAAAAGGAAACCGAAGAGGCTAACTCCAAAGCCTGTTTGAAGAGATCTATAACGACGACGAGTCAGAACCTACTAAGGAACAATTGACAGTAGAAAGATTGAAACATCTATTTATCAAAGATCCAGAAATAATAGAACTGGGAACAACATCAGAAACATCATCCGACGAAGACACAGACCTAGCCCAAATAAATACCTTCTGGTGGGATGGGAAGGCTATGGAATCTCCCCAGGACGAATTAAAAACGGCAGATTTTGCACAGGATGAGAACGAAGCCAGACAAATATATGAAGACCTAGGAGACTTGACCTTGGATGAAGCCAAGCAAAGAATTAAGAACTACCGCCACAACAGCTAGTTTTCGCCGCAAACAAGATTCGGCAAAGTAGTCAGTACGAGTTCCCTCTATCCTCAACCGAAATTTTGTCCAAACAATTCCAAAAAATTGTCACATTGAAAAACTCCTATAAACAAGGCCGTCTCATGATAGCACTCGCCAAGCCTCTTCTAGATTACCATCCATTCCATCTCTATCAAATTCACGCTTGTCCAGCAAGGGAACCACTAGGAATCAACTACACCATATCCGCTTATATTATTCCTCGAACAACCTACCTAGCCACCTTCTTGGACTAGAAATATTACTTCACCCCAACCAAAGGTTATCTACAGACCTGCCAGAAACACGTAGGACAATTGCTCTGCAAATTAAAGTTACTGTTATATCAGACGGACACCAGGCAAACTTGCTAAGTATCTATATTGACCAACCCCGCCAGTGCTGTTTGGGACCAGGGATGGACACCTTCAAATGAAAATTACAAGTCGAATGGTTTTTCATTCGTAAAAGTATTTAAATCGTATTTTCAAATGCTTTTTCCAGTGAAAAACTATTCGAGATGATACTTAAATGGTGCTTTGAAATACTTTTTCGAGTGAAAAACCATTCGACTTGTAATTTTCATTTAATGGTGCCCATTCTTGCTTGGGAGCAATGTGATATCCGATTGCTCAAAACCACGGATGCCCATTGGGAACAACTCAACACTCCAAACACGTGGCTATACTCTACGTCGCAAATCGAAGAACTGCGTATCATTTCCCAAGGGCGAGGAATCGGATTCGAAAGACTGACTGGAATTGACATCCTTAAACTAAAACCAGGTTGTCAAGCTGTGACAAGAACAACTAGACTAACAGCACAACAAACTATAATAGAAAAGGGTTACTCTCATTTCGATCCACCAATATCTTTTATCTCAGCAATAGCTCCTATTTTAGCCTAACCCAACACTAATGAAATTCTCGAAACCACTAGGGAAATACCCAAAAAAAATCTAGGAAACGATTGAGAATCGAGCAAAATCGCTGTCGAATTTAAGGAAATAGAATCAGAAGCAAAGGAACTTGAGATTCGTCACCGAGGATTGCGCCTCAATAACATATTTTCCTATTCATCCTTCGGGATAATTTCGATGTTCATAATCAGTATCGTTGGTTACGCCTTCTACGCAAAATGCATTAAAAACCATCCGACCTACGAAGCACCTAGACATGTGGTTAGATACAGAAGGAATAGGCCAAAAATAACAATTATGCATCCACCTATTGAAAAACCGCCGCCAATCCCACAAGTAACATATCCGCCGACTCTCCAACTCATGGCATCAAACACCTCCGTCAGCAATAATTGAATAGTGTAAGCAAGATAGCACACTGGGACAAATCTTGTCCATCCACACCACTTACTTCAGTCACAATCAAGCTTAGAACAAGTGCAGACCACCACCAGAATGGTTACCAAAAGAACTACGACAACTATCACAGAACCAAGAGAAGGATACCGTACCATCGCTCTTCAAACTAAAGAATGAGGCACTTGGAAGATGGAACATAGAATTGGAACCGTGCGAACTGCCGGGCGTTGGAAATCGGAACTATCGAACGCACCCAGTAAGGGACAGTAGCGATCTCGCTAGCATGTCGACATTCGTTCTTCATTAGTCCTCTTGGCCGGTCTCGCTAAAGTAACTGTCCCGCATCTAGTATCGAAATGTAATGCTTAGGTAAGCACTTTTGTCTAATAGGCGAAATCTTTTTTAT
This sequence comes from Cephus spinipes, assembly GCA_963971525.1. Lineage (NCBI taxonomy): Eukaryota > Metazoa > Arthropoda > Insecta > Hymenoptera > Cephidae > Cephus > Cephus spinipes. The sequence goes on along the minus strand of OZ020577.1, from coordinate 8,267,797 downwards.
CTTGGCTTCTGTACATTGGACCGTATAGATCTGTTTCGTTTATTCCTCGCGGTTTCGGCCTAGGAGATGTTCACGTTTCGCCAGCCAGGAAAAGATTCCGTACCTTCCGTTATTAATTTCTATATTTTCGAAGCGTATTAATGAGTTTAGACTAATGCTTCCGTGAACCTCGAGAACTGGTGAACAAATCCAAGTTCCACGCGTCTCGTGAGTTCACGTATTGTATTTTAATTAATTTAAGTTATGTAATTTCTGTTTTCGCGTTCTCTTGAATTTTGTGTATCTTCTGTACTAACTATCTATTCTATTGCGAATATTGTTAAAGTGTTCCGTAGAGGACCTAGTATCGCGTGACTTTATATTTTGCGTTTACTTTGTTTCACGTGTCCCAAAGAGGACCTTGTCTCGCGTGATATGTATTTGGTTTCTCAAAATTGTGAAATTATTGTTAATTTTATTTTATTTGAACTCCCAGAATAAAAGGGCCAATGTGTTATGTTTTCTGTTACTGAATTTCGTGGTTTCTCAATCTGATTTCTTCTCACTATCTTTTCCTCTATCTCTTTTTTCTTTAACATCAAGAGACTCGGTCGAGTCTCGCGCCAAGTACAGGCAACCGGCTGTACAGGGCACAGCTCGCCGAGACTCTTTACTTCAGTCAACTCTTATCCCCCAAAAAACACTTACGTGTAAAAAACTACGCCAAGTACAGGTGTGCTGTGTATTCCTCTAATAAAAAGTATTGATATCAGATTATTGAGGACAAGTACATAAGTCACTACATGTTTGCCTATTATATGATCTAGCACTGGCCCATCATTTTAATTGTATTCTGAAAATTTCCTATAACAATTTCACTACTCTTTTACATTACTACTGTTTCTCGTAGTTGATTATGAATTAATGGTCATTTAATAATTAATAAAACTTTAGCTGATTCCTTATCGAGTACTACTTGGCGGGTCCATGCCAAAAATTCCAAAGTATTTACTTTGAACGTACTAATAGTATCCTAAAATTATATGTTTGTTATTAAGATTTTACCATGATTATTATTAACAAGTTATCGTTAATAAGCTCTATATAGAAAGTTGACATTGGGTTTGAGTTTAATGACTGGCATTATGAATGCAAATTTATATCAAGAATTGCACGGACCCGCCAAGTAGTACTCGATAAGGAATCAGCTAAAGTTGTATTAATTATTAAATGACCATTAATTCATAATCAACTACGAGAAACAGTAGTAATGTAAAAGAGTAGTGAAAACGTTATAGGAAATTTTCAGAATACAATTAAAATGATGGGCCAGTGCTAGATCATATAATAGGCAAACATGTAGTGACTTATGTACTTGGCCTCAAAAATCTGATATCAATACTTTTTATTAGAGGAATACACAGCACACCTGTACTTGGCGTAGTTTTTTACACGTAAGTGTTTTTTGGGGGATATCACAAGTTTTTGTTGTTCAACAGGACGTAGAAGCTCTAAGCACTGAAATCTATATTGTCACAGATATAAAATGTAAATGCATTATGATGTTGCTAATCAGAACAATATATTGCGGTGTCGAAAATGTTTAATGGCACATAAATTTAATTTGTAAGTCCCTTTTTCTAGAAATGCTTAAAGACATATACAAATTTTTAAAGAAAATGAAATCTTCAATGCATTGTAACGTATTTCTTTTCGTGACCCGACACCGATAGCAAAACTCAAGAGAACGAACTATCTTCGAGAACCAACCTACGTTACCTTCGGCCGTCCACCCGTCGTTCGTGCATCCGCAAGCCAGGCGGGCGCCAGTCAATTCTTTTTTCACCGGGAACTGACGAGCCGGTATAAACTGGGAGTTGGGGTGGAACAGGCCCAACTCCACCAAGAACGAGAGCTCTGACGGAACCTATCAGACGAGGCGGTAGCTTAACGGATCCTTTCGATTTTTGGGGACGCGTGAAATCGAGAAACTCAACCGTAGGTGCTGATCTTTGGGGTCGCATAAAATCAGCAAACGCAACTGGATACACGAACGGGAGCGGACGGTTACGGAAATGCACGGCCGCTCAGGCTGCTAGGTTTGAGGTAGAGAGGGTCGGAGTAAGAGTCCGGCAAATAGTGCGAGAGACAGAGAACGACGAACCGAGAACGTATCAGAACGAGTCTAAACTATCTATCGAGACCTCCGGAACACTCACGGGAATTCATCGAATTGCCCGGATATCGCGAGAACAACGCGAGAACTGTACGATCCGAGAACTTACTATACCAGAGCGAAACACGGCAAGAAAAACTATCAACAGATAGCACGGGAGCACGAGCCAGCCCGTGACACCTCGGTCGGTGCCCGAGACAGACTGCTTTGACAATAGCCAAATCCGAGAACTAATCATTCTGATTGGTCGAGAGCCTTTTAACCGATAACACTTCTATCTCCTTCGAATCGTCCCTTTAAACCAAATCGAGAGCGTTCCTTAACGAATCGGTACGTAATTCTAGAGATCCTCCACGGCCGCTTCCCCAGGGCATCGGGCGACAGCTGGGCACCACATCCTTAACTCGGGCAGGAGGTTCCTCTCCTTCCCTTAACGGTATCAACTAACTCCGCCCGCTCTACAGTCCTTGCCCATCTCCAGCGGGGCGCCGGTATTTCATCCGAGCTTCTGCCGGTCCGTGGAGACGTCTCCGTCGGGTACTCTCCTCTGCCGGGCAACTCGGTACGTCGAGACTATCTCCCCACGGCAGAATCGAGCACCTCGACCTCCACTAAACAATAACGAAATCTTCCGAGAGCCTTGACATATCTATGCGAATCAATCCGAGAGCGCAGCTTCTGAGCAGGGTGGCGATCCGAAGAGAACCAAAAATCGAGAACGTTATCTTTATCGGTAACCGGAGCCGCCTTGGGACCGTGATTCGAAAAATCACGTCACAGCATATAAGCGTCGTTAATGGTGTCCAGCTTGTTGAAGCCGTGTGGTAAACGTAAGAGAGGAGAGTGTGCTGGATTATTTCAAGCTTTGTACCTCAGGCCGTGCGAACATCAAAGAGGATACTATAGTTTGAGCGAAGCGCCAAACCTTGTTGCACACTTTTCTGGACTTCTACGTCCGACACCTAGAAACAAGAAACTACGGAGCGGAACACCTGGACACCCTGGACTTCCACATCCGACACCTAGATACAGAAAACTACGAAGGGGAATACCTGGACACCCTGGACTTTCACATCCGACACCTAGATACAGAAAACTACGAAGCGGATATAATCTATATACATTTTACAATATTACAAATAGACCCATAGAAAATGTAAGCGAAGGTTTAAATGCTTCTACGACCACAAATTGATATTGGGCGTATGCCTGCGTCGTGTAAGAGGGTAGCCAATCACTGTGATGGTAGAAAATTTCACAGCACAGTGAAACACATTGGCAGGGTACCCATCAAACCCCGTCCGCCTCCGAATCGCGGTTTGCATGCAATTATTATTTATATAATTATAGCCAATTACTCACCAGGCTTATGCTGCGCTACCGTACACATCGTGGTGCTCGGCGTTAAAAAGGGGCACATTAATAATGTATTCGGGCCGGGTCACTATTGGCGCAATTGCAATGCCTTCGCCACAGGCCGCCTGCAATACGGGAAGGGCCCCTCGACCTTGATATTATAAGTCCGTGCAGACGGCACTCTATTTACAATGTCGGTGCAACACTGCAAAGAGGCTCTGCGTAATACAGATATTGGCCCCCCAATAAAAATGGTTTCATTAATGTCCACCAGCAGAACTTCTGAATAGCCTTCCTCGTCGACACTGATAATTTCAGCGCGGTCCACTGTATACGATCTCACTATAATACACGGCATATTAGGAGATAAGGCCTGTTCAATGGGTTCTCCCCTGCGCTGCACTACATAAATATCGTATAACCACTCCTTTAGTTGACGATACGCAGCCTTCATTTCATTGGTCTGAACTATAATTTTTGTTTGGTCCTCTATGTGAACTATTTTGCACCAAAAATCGAGTCCAGAGCATAGCAATCGTAACGCGGCAACATTGTTCAAATTATTATATAATGCACAAAAATACTTTCAAAAATTTACAGAACGGATACGATTTTTGATGCAGTCGCGGCGCGTCATGAAGAGAGACTAAAAGTCGAGGATACTGCACTGAGAGACGTGTAGACAAATATGCTGAATTGCAAACATATACAATTAATGAGCTACTCGTATCAATTTCATTGTGCAGCTGCAGGCATCGCGCGTACCTCTCATGACAGGGTAGAAGTAACCGCAAGAAAAGAATGCTGAATTGAAAAACAAAATGTGAAGACGCTTCAGAGTTTACAGTACATGCTCTATATATATGTCGGAGAAAGGCTCCATCTTCGAACTTTCGACGAACTAGCGGTCACACAGAGCTCTTCTCTCAAATCAAAACTAAAAACTGACTCCCCCGTCAATCTATCCACCTTATATCCTGAAGGTCCCCACCCCTATCATTAGATTGGGTGTTTACATCCCACGACCGCGAGCACACCCGGTGTCCGTCAGGTAGCACCCCAAACCATATAGGGTCGGACCGCAAACACTCTCACCGAATACCAATAATAACAACAATAATAACACGCTACACTCCGACACGGCCATTCTGACGCTCACACGTCCTCGTGTGCCTGAAGAATTCGGCACCTGCGACATATCAGACCGTACAAAAAATCTCATTGCACAAATAATCCAAAATTCAAATTACAACTTAAACGGAGGCTTAATGCCTTACATCCTTGAATAGGGCCAGAATCGCCGTCCCCAGCATCAACGGATCAAAAATTCCGTCCAATACACCTCCCATGGCTCTTGCGGACGTACGCAACTATACCATGTACCGAGTGATGCCCACTGGCACACAACCCGATTGCGCACACGACCAGTTGGACACAATGCCGATACGACACATTATTTTTGGACACAGACCGTTTAGCATGCGATAACATTGGACACATTAGGACTGTGTCCAATCTTGTTGTGGCGAATTGGTTTCGTGTGCGATGTGACTACGTAAGGACGGACCGTGAAATTGGACACAGATAGTTGTAGATAAATTTCAGATAATTCATTGGACACAAAGCTAGCTGCACAATGAGGTATATCGATGTAACCAGAACTCTACAGGAAGTGAGGGAATGTGAACTGCTGTGGTACATTTATAATAAATTTATTATATATCTTCTAAAAATGATCTTCCAATATTTGTAACTTTACAAAGTGTTCGCGTCAAATAGGTAGAGATAATCGTCATCAGGCCTAAATGAATTCTATGGTCAATGTTTCTTGTTAATAACTTGGTAATGCATTTTAATGAAATTTTTAATTATTATCTTAATTATAACATGATAATTTACACTAGCCAATGGGATTTATTCGTGAGTTGAAAGTCACACGTTTTGTAAAGAATACGACTATTGATGAATATTTTATAATAATGCAATAATGGGCCAGATTTTTACCCCGTAACCGTACAGAACAGTTATACGTCACAATACTATTTTTTCACTCATATTTGAATCCTTGATATTGCAGCTTTTTAATATGCATATATGTATTTAAATGCTGTTGGGATAAACTTATGAGCGTTCACTTCCCTATAATCTAGCATGTAACATTTCTATAATAACTTCAACATTATTTCAGAAAATACGTAAGAACCTGTTCCATTGATCTCGTATGTATAATATTTGTGCAGCTAGCTTTGTGTCCAATGAATTATCTGAAATTTATCTACAACTATCTGTGTCCAATTTCACGGTCCGTCCTTACGTAGTCAGATCGCACACGAAACCAATTCGCCACAACAAGATTGGACACAGTTCTAATGTGTCCAATGTTATCGCATGCTAAACGGTCTGTGTCCAAAACTAATGTGTCGTATCGGCATTGTGTCCAATCTTGCTGTGCGGAATGGACACTGTGTCAAATCGTGTTGTGTCCAATGATTTGTGTCCAACTGGGCGTGTGCGCAATCGGGTTGTGTGCCAGTGGGTACCCCCCCCCCCCCCATGTACCCATGTACACCGTGGTCCCCTCCGGACCCAGGCCCCCGCCGCATTACCAGCTGCCCCTCGCTCCATGATCAAACCCATATGGGTTTGCACTTGCGATTACAGCGTGATACATGCAGTGCGACCTCCAGCCATTAGTGCTTTGCATCAGTACCTGCACTAGTGCCCTTTTCGTACTCGGCACTACTTTCGGTGCTCTCTTCACCGCATATATCCAGTTCATCGGGGACGCGATTGTCAGGCATCCTTTTCAAGTTTTCATGCGCGTACTTGTAAGTCCTCTTATTCATCAGTGATTTTAGGGTATATCGCTCACCCTCAAGAACCTCTACTATTAGGAATGGACCCCTGAATTTGGGATCTAACTTGGTCTGATTTAGCGCAAATGTTCACCACCTTAGCTCTCGAAATGCTGAAACTACTTGATGTCATGCTAACATCAAAACCGCGGCTAAGGATCTCACGACCGATCATTATGTCATGCTTTAAATACTCGCTCGGTAAGATGTGGAACAAAACTTCCAGGATATAGCCGTTTATCGTTACCTCTGACGGTATCTGCATAGTAGTGTATACAGTAGAATTCCCGCTACCCCTGAGCGCGATAACGTCGTCGATTCTCTTACCCCCAAATTTCGCGGCTATCGCTTCTTTTAACAGGGAACACTCAGCTCCCGAATCGAAACAAAATGAAAACGACTCACCGGATCATGCTAATACGCCTGTGGGTACAGCAACCGTACACAGATCGATGTCTATCCCACTTCTGATGTCGGAGAAAGGCTCCATCTTCGAACTTTCGACGAACTCGCGGTCACACAGAGCTCTTCTCTCAAATCAAAACTAAAAACTGACTCCCCCGTCAATCTATCCACCTTATATCCTGAAGGTCCCCACCCCTATCATTAGATTGGGTGTTTACATCCCACGACCGCGAGAACACCCGGTGTCCGTCAGGTAGCACCCCAAACCATATAGGGTCGGATCGCAAACACTCTCACCGAATACCAATAATAACAACAATAATAACACGCTACACTCCGACATATATATTGTAACACAAATGTTATAATAACCCCTCCCCGTCACCTGGCTCGAGGGCACCACTGGCCCCGAGCACAAGTATTGCGTACTGTCTTGCGAAGTATTGTTAATTGCGTTCATTTAGTGTTTTAGGTCTGTTGTATCTAGTATAAGATCCCTCCCCTCCACCCTTCCCTCCCTGTCCCCTTCCCCGTAGGGCACTGGCTCGAACACCATCATCGAGGACCACCACCGAGGACATCACCCTGAACCGGCTACGAGGACTCAGCATCCCTGGATGGACCGCGAGAGTGGCTACGTCGCCGAGGCAGCGGACGGCAGGGATGGCATTGGCAGGGAGAACAGCTGATCGAGATGTCCGTGGGATGGATGCCCACCAATCCGACACCGTCACCACCAATATGCAGCCCCGGTGCAGTCCCGTCACACGGGCAGGAAAACGTCCCGTGTGACAACGGCGGAGCCCTCTCCCTCCGAGACCGCGGACGTGCCCGGGAGGATTTTGACAGGCCCTGGAGGCCGCCATCTTGACCGGCGCGCGCAGCCAGTCCGCGCGCCGGCAAAGCCAGCACAGTGCCGCCGCCACGAGGCCCTGGAAGGCCCGGCAGCCCTGCAAGTTTGAAACGGACCAATGCCCTGCCATGCCGGAACTGCCAACCAATGCCAGAGCACGTAGCCCTCTCAGCTGAGCAGCCCCAGCCAATCATCGAGGCCCTGGAGGCCCACGAGGGCCAGGATCACCGGAAATCTCTTCACTTCGAGCCAGGTTGCGACCGATAGCGTTTGCGGATTTTGAGTGTTGCGAGTGTAGAGAGTGCGAGTTAAGTGCGGAGAATTTGGATTATATCGAGTCACATTATTAAGTGAGTACTGTTTGCGTCTGATTGAGTTTCCCTTCTTATCCTCCTTTTCCCTACCCCCTTCTCCTAGCCCGTGCTTTAATATTGAGTAACATTCCCTTTTGGATATTACGAGCCGTCCCCACGTGGACCGGCCCTTTTGCGTAGTAGATCGTGTGAGTTTTAGTCTGGCCTTCCGCCACCCGCGTGCGGCTAGTGGTATATTGCGTGCGTTCGAATTTAACATTCAGTACCCCCTTTGAAACCCTTCGTGCCCTTCCTTTTCCAACACCTGCCCCCCTCTCATCCCATAACCGAGGTAATTTTGTAAGAAGCCATTTTGCGTTCGGGAACCTTCCTCCCTGAGATCCCCTCACCTCTCCCTCCGCTAGCCTAGCCATCTCCCATCGAGTAAACAAACGAGGACCTTGCGAGGTCACTCGCCGGTGCTACACCGTTACAGTAGCTGGAGCCCAAAACCATCCGTATCCGAGCTCCCAGCTGATCGCCCTCCCCTGCCCCGCCTGCCCCCTCCAACCTCCCTCCCTAGACCACTGCGTGCTCCTGCGTGAGCCCCGATTATTATTAATCCGCTTATATTCTCTTGTTTAGTATTGCTTTCTCTACGGTTCTATTCTTTTGTTTTTGTAATAGTGACACCCGACTTATTAATTATATTCTTTCTTACTCTACCCCGTGTTCCCTTTTATTTTCGTGTTCCCCACACCTCGTATCCTTTTTCTTGCTGTTGCGATAGCTAATTTGAGGAGACCCTGGGCGGACCAAAAATCCGTCCAGTACGTCACAATATCTAGTAAGCGGTGACAGTATTTCTTATTTCTTTTAGATTAAATAGCCTATATATTGAGACGTTTCGTGATCTTTTAGTATTCGGAATCACGAGACTTTTTGAAGGGTTTGTGCACTGGGCAGGCGTCTTTAGAAACAATTTAGACACAGGAGGTTTTAAAATATTAAAATAATGATATATTGTCCTATAAGTTACAGACTAGATCTCCTTAATCTTCTATTTTGCACTTTCTCACACATACACACACTTATAAATGTCTCCAGCTTACTAGTAGTACCATAGGCGACAAGGAGTGTTTTTGTTTACTTTACTCTTTCGATTAGCCTTTTGGATAGGAAAGAGAGAGCTGGAACCACAATACAGCAGAGTGCACAATGCGTCCGAAGACCGTGGTCCAGTTGAAGGTTCGGATGATAATGATTCGGGACCCACAGGTGATCACGATGATCCCCGTTCGCCGAGCCAGTTATCTTTGGGTGGGGATGAGAGTGCTATCACCATAATACAGCAGAGTGCACAATGCGTCCGAAGACTGTGGCGAAGCTGAGGTCTGGAGAGTGAGGATTCAGGACCCACAGATGGTCACAATGACCCCCGTTCGCTGAATTAATCACTGTAAGGAAGGGCTAGCTGGTGTCACAATACAGCAGAGTGCACAATGCGTCCGAAGACTGTGACACCGCGGGTGGTGCGCTCAGTAAAGATTCGGAACCCACAGATGATCACGATGACCTCCGTTCGCCGAACGATTTACCTAAGCGAAGTTGAGAGAAGGAGCTGGGGCCGCAATACAGCAGAGTGCACAATACGTCCGAAGACTGCGGTCCAGCGGAGGATGAGAGTTTGTAAAGATCAGAACCCACAGATAGTCACAATGACCTCCGTTCGCTGTATCTCCACTTTGGAAGGTTTTCGGGTGATTTGGATTTTGGAGATTGCAGGCTTTTTAATCCTTGAACTTTTAAATAACTTCTACTGCTTCTTGTCGTCTAGTGGTTTACAGGTATCTAGTCGATTCGTCTAGAGAGATACAACTGGATCGAATAAAACGAAAGAATCGAATGAATCCCTGTCGAGGAAGCCGCTGCTTATATCCTCGATAGGCATACGTTAAAACTAGTGGGGATAACGATTTTTATCCACCCGAGGTGTTAACGTCGCTTTTTGGATTTGATCTTTTGATTTACGATTATTTGATTATTTAATTTGACTAATTGGATTAACGGTTTCTTCAAGTAACCGCTTACTGGTATTTCTATTGTGTTCCGTGCGTACCGGCTTATAGCGCCTGGGCACTTGTTTGTTTTGATTTCAGTCTGGCTACTGTATTCCGGATTCTAGGAATGTTAAATGTAATAATTTCTAATATTATTTCCTCCTGGTTGTCGTTATGACTAGTTTCAAGGGAATTATGCAATATTAGAGAATTAAAGGTCCTATATTCCCTTTCCTTTATCGGCGTCGCTGTGAGAGGTCGATAGGATTATTGAGGAATGTTAGGATTTTAGGAGTTCTCTCAGATACTGTTATGTTATGTACATCCACAGTGCGCTATGCACTCTTATGTGGGGCTCTTGACGTATCCATCATTGAGCATGGATGATTGGATAGGAAAAAGGATGAAGGATAGGGGGGTATAAGGCCGGAACGTTACAATATATTTTTAGACATAAAATTATTTATTATTTATTATTTTATTTATTGAAATTTATTATTGGTATAATATATTAGTAAATTAGTTAATGATGTAGACCTGGAGTGATGCTTCTCGTTAGTAATGGTGAAACTAATATGTTTACATTCTTGCTCTACTCGTGAGCGTTTTTTGATCCGTAGAGCTGCAGTATTATGCGCCTCGGATGTGAGTATCGTTATATGTTTAAGAAAATGCTTACTTGTATATTTATTGTGTTACCCTGGAGACAAAAAATCTCAGTCGGAATTCAACCGCGGTACGGGATTTTATTTAATTACAATGTCAGACCGTGCTCTACGATTGTGTATTTTAGCCCTTTTGCGCTTTACCAGTTAACTGTGGCGCCCCCTTTTGCGAGCGCGCACCTATATGTGTCGCCGAAATTGAGCGATGACGAGTATACTCGTCAATCACAGAGTAAGTGTCGCTGCTAAGATGTTAGATAAAAAAAATGGCTTTATTTTATAAAATTGACACTTTTATTACTAATGTATATTTATTTGGTTAACTTAAACATATATTACATACTTATTAGTCGAAAAACGCGAGAAAAATTGAATGCATATGATAGTGTTGTAAACCATAATATAGATTTGGAAACGCGCCTACGTCAGAAGCGACGGAATGGCCACGCTGCGACGCGACACATTCCGCTCGCCAATATTATGGAAACAAAGGAGATACATCACCAATTCCATGGCGAAATATAGAAACAATCATTGGTTATTGTATCTCTAAAAAATTCCATAATTAAAATATAAAAAGCAGACGGCCTGTCGGCACGTCAGACGAAGTAGAGAGCTACGAGTGAAGTGTTACCTCGGTAACTTAGTCGAAGTACTAACCTCCAGCCTCGTGATTTCGTACTCACCACGTTTACGGTTAAATTCTAATAGTGTACTCTAACGTAACTTATTTTGTTCCAAATAAATCTTTACTTGTTATCGAGAGTTAAGTTCCAACTTTTTACTCGGGCAACGAATCCCAAAGTACCTGACTCCCGAAAACCCTTTCCGGCAGTCAAACCCGTGAACCCAGAATTTGGGCGCACAACAATTGGTGGCAGCGGTGGGATTGCCAAAGTGTTTCGGTAAAATAACCAAACGCGATCGAGACTCTCAAAATCCAAGTATAAAGTAGAACAAGATTTACGTGCGCGCTATTAAACGAAACCTAAGTGAAACAACAAAAATAAAACCTAAGTGAAACAAGAAAAACGAAACCTAAGTGAAAAGGAAAAAACAAAACCTAAGTGAAACAAGAAAAACAAAACCTAAGTGAAAAGGAATAAACAAAACCTAAGTGGAACAAGAAAAACGGATCCAACTTCCCAAAGAGGAACCAGGGTTCAACGCCAAAAGGCCAGAGCAACGACTCACGACCTACGGCAAGCAGAAAGACGACATCTCCATTGGCAGCTCAGATTTCAACAAGGAATGCAGAACTACGTGTTACTGTAAGTTAAGATAATACTATCTCAGCATTAAGCAAATCATTGTAAACCGAGCCTAGCATAACTGCAAATGTCTCCTGATGCCTCAAAACGATCCTAATCGCGACTCCGTGTTAGGGCAGACAGGTTCGCGATCAGTAGATTCATATTTAAACCGCCACTCAGAGCCAGTAGTCGGAGAGAACCTCCAAATAAACCGAAGAGAGGGTCCCAGCAGGACACCCCTTCCTTCAGCTCAAAGAAATCTCTTACCTACTTTAGAAAGGCTAGGAAACGACAACGTCAACCTAAATAGACAGTGGGCACACGAGTCAACAAATTACTCTCTACTTGATAATATGGCTCAGCCAGAGCAGGAACAAGCGGCACCCATAAGGGAATCCCCTAGACCGCCTATTGAATCATTCGTAATAAACGAATCCGCAATAGATCAAGAAATAGCAAGACTGCGAGAACAGGTCGCAGAGTTAGAAGCCCGTGTTCCGGCACCAATAAGGCCTAATAGGAGAAGAACTCCAACTACTTATATGACATTAAAGGAAGCCAGAGGGACACTTAAAGTATTTAACGGGGAAAACCCCGAAACATTGCCAGAATTTTTGGATGTATGCACGTACGTACTTGAACAGAGCAACCCTGCGGATCATGATAACATAGTCTTAGCAATATTAAAGACTAAATTAGAAGGCAAAGCAAATCAAGCACTTAGACACAAGAGCATTCTCTCTTTTGAAGAATTAAAAAACGAATTAGAGTCATTGTATGGTCAATCAAGATCAGCAACCTCTTTGCAACTAGAGTTTAACGCCAGTAAACAAAAACCCCATGAAGATGTAAAAACATATGGACAGAGGGTAGAAAATTTGCTTACAGAGTTAATAAAGGCTTCAACGTCTTCAAAAAATAGCCACACAGAAAATCAAGTTATTGAAAAATTATTAAGAAATCAAGCCCTAGGTATATTTGAACAGGGATTACACGATAGAATTCGAATGATAGTCAAAGCAAATCATTATGAAACACTCCAGGCGGCAATTACTGGAGCAATAGAGGAAGAAAAAAGTAGCGGAACTCGTGACTCCATTATAGCTAAACGTTATTCTGGACAGGAAAATACAAGGAGGACTATGCCCCCTACTTGCAGCAAATGCAACCGAATAGGACATTTTTCTAGAGATTGTTACTCTAAGACAGTAGCACCGCGAAGAAGCCTACCCACTCCTAGCATTTCTAGGGAGATAAACAAACTACAAATAAAATGTAACTTCTGTCACAAATTGGGACATAAAGAACAAGAATGTTGGACAAAGAATAAGCATTTACGTCCAGGAAACTCTAGGCCCGGAAGAAATGAATTCTTCACGCGAGGCAGAAACTCAACAAAAGAAAATAGGAACGTGAACAATAAAAATTCGGAAAACGAATCAAAACCAATAGAATCATACGGCGTAAACCATATCAAAGAAAACATGGGAGGAATAAACCTCGTCCAAATAGAAGCAGTAGAAATAGCCGACTCAAAATCTATGATGTTAGTCGACTCCGGAGCAGAAGTCAGTCTAATTAAAATAGGGAAGCTGCACAAACATGCACTAGCCCAAGATGAAGTATTAACCTTAAAGGGAATCGGAAATACCGAAGTAACTACATTATGCAAGATATTGCTAACCATTCGCATAGGAGACGCGTGCATTACGCACCTCATGCGTGTGGTAAGAAATGACTTTCCAATAGCAACTGATGGAATATTGGGAAACGACTTCCTCGTGAAGCATCAAGTAATTATCCGAGCAGGCAAATGCCTCCAGTTATACGGAATAACCTGGAAGTTAGAAAACTCCATTAAGAAAATCTCGCTAAGGCCGAGATCAGAAACAATAATAAAAGCTATAACGAAAGATAAAAAGGAAGGAATCATTGAAAGAACTGAATTAATACCTGGTGTAATATTAGGTGGATGTATTACTCAACCAGAATCTGAAGAATGCTTGGTCAGCGTCCTAAATACGACCGAGCGAGTGGTAAAACTTGACACTCCTACTGTAACCGTTCAAGAATTGCAATGTGAGTCCGTAGAGACCGATTACCAGAAGGGAACATCAATGTATAAAATTACGCCTATTCCCTTAGCCGGCAGAATGGCCAAATTACGAGAAAATATAAGGACAGAGCACCTAAATGAAGAAGAGAAGGAAAAATTGATCGAAGTATGCGAAAAGTATCACGACGTTTTCTATCTAGAAGGCGACCAGTTGGGATGCACTAATGCAACAGCGCATGAAATCCAGGTCAGCCCAGGGACAGCACCCATTAATATTAAACCTTATAGGTTACCAGAAAGTCAAAAGACGGAAATAAATAAACAAGTACAGCAAATGCTGAATGATGGAATAATCCGACATAGTACCAGTCAATGGAATGCACCACTGTTAGTGGTACCAAAGAAAAGTGATGCGTCAGGCATACCAAAAATGCGCATCGTAGTAGACTTTCGAAAGGTGAATGATGTAACCATCGGCGATTCCTTTCCACTGCCTAATATCAACGAAATATTAGACCAGTTGGGTAATGCCAAATACTTTAGTACTTTAGATCTGGCATCCGGATTTCACCAGATCCCAATGAAGGAAGATGACAAATGTAAGACTGCATTTTCTACTTCCCACGGTCACTACGAATACAATCGCATGCCTTTCGGACTAAAGAACGCACCTGCGACATTTCAAAGGTTGATGAATTCCGCTCTTGCAGGAATACAAGGACTCCGATGTTTCGTATATCTAGATGACATAGTCATTCACGCTGTAAATCTGAAGGAACATAATCTACGACTGGAAGAAATATTTCAAAGACTAAGAAGAAACACTCTAAAACTACAACCAGACAAGTGCGAATTTTTAAGAAAGGAGGTAAACTACCTAGGACACGTGATAACTGAAGAAGGGATAAAACCGGACCCTTTAAAGATAACGGCGGTTCAAACCTTCCCTACTCCGCAAAATGTAAAGGACGTCCAATCGTTCTTAGGGTTAGCAGGTTATTATAGACGATTCATCCATGATTTTTCAAAAACTGCTAAACCTTTAACACAGTTACTAAGAAAAAATGTCACTTTTGAATGGACAGCCCTGGAACAAGAGGCTTTCGAGAATCTAAAGAAAACATTAACTAGTGCACCATTATTACAATATCCAGACTTTTCAAAGCCCTTTGTAGTCACCACAGACGCCTCAGATAAGGCAATAGGTGGAATATTGTCTCAAGGACCAGTAGGCAAAGATTTGCCCATAGCTTATGCTAGCCGTACACTGAATAAAGCCGAGAAAAATTACAGCACGACGGAAAAGGAATTACTCGCTATCGTATGGTCTGTCAACCATTTCAGACCGTACTTATATGGTACCCGTTTTAAAATAGTAACGGACCATAAGCCACTAACTTGGCTCTTTAGTATAAAAGATCCAGGCTCCCGTCTAATGAGATGGCGGTTGAAGCTGGAAGAATACGATTACGAGATCGAATATAAGGCAGGAAAAGCCAATGTGAACGCAGACGCTCTAAGCAGGATATGCATCACTACCAGGAGCAAAGGAAAAATAGAAGAAACTGTTCCAAAAGAGAAACCTGACCGAGAATACTCAGAAGAAGAACGGCAACAAATTATTTACGAATACCATGATACTCCTATTGGAGGTCACCAAGGGGTATCTCGAACGATTGAGCGAATCCGACTGAGCCACGACTGGCCGGGATTACGCCGAGACGTAGAAGACTTTATATCGAAATGTGAAAAATGCCAAACGAACAAATTAGGAAAGCGGAGTAAAGCACCAATGGTAATTACTGACACTCCAGCACAACCTTTCGAAAAATGTGCACTGGATATCGTTGGACCATTAGTAGAAACCCATCAAAGAAACAAATATATATTAACTTTCCAAGATAGTCTCACAAAATTTAGCAAAGCCATACCAATACCAAATCAAGAAGCCAGGACTATAGCCAAAGAATTCGTCACAAAAATCATTTGCGAACATGGAATACCTGAGAAGATACTAACGGATCAAGGAACTAATTTCCTGAGCGAAATGTTCAAAAATACTTGTAAGCTTTTGAAAATAGAGAAAATACAGACTTCCGCTTACCATCCAGAATCTAACGGAGCTCTAGAACGCTCTCATCGGACGCTGGCGGAATATTTACGGAATTTCATCAGTCCAGATCAGGAAGACTGGGATGAATGGCTCCCTTACGCCATGTTTACTTATAATACTACTCCGCATACAGCTACAGGATTTACTCCATTCGAATTAATCTATGGCAGGCAAGCCTTACTACCTAGCACATTCAAAAGGGAACCAAAACCCACATACAATTACGATGACTTCGCATTTGAATTACGAGAACGACTCAGAGCCGCAAACCAAGTCGCTAGAGATAATCTCATTGTGGCTAAAGAAAAATCAAAAGACTACTACGACAAGAAGACCGAAATGAACGAATTCGAAATCGGCGACAGAGTCCTCCTATTCGACGAGGCATTACGAAGAGGACGTTCCAAGAAGCTCTCTGCTAAATGGACGGGACCTTATGAAATACTAGAAAAGAACTCTAAAGTGAACTACACTATAAAAGTGAATAAGAAATTACTAAAGGTTCATGTGAACCGCCTTAAGCATTTCCTCGCTTAAGTTAAAAGGAAAGAGGTGTGCAGAGGATTGGAGTGAGGACAAAACCAACTTAGATAAATTAAAACAATACAATTTATTCAAAAAAAAAAAAAAAATTTTTTTTTTTCTACAAATTTGGACTAGAACCAACTCTCTGGTTCGTAGTCCTCCTCTCCGAACAGCTTTCGGAGGCAGAAGAGGTCTGGCTCCGTAACACTTCCCTCTCCCCAGTGCCAGTCCACCAGGGAACGAAGGTCCGCCCGGACTCGCCTCCGCATTCGCATTTCGCGAATGTTAATGAATTCGAGCTAGAAAAGGAAAAAGGGGAAAACAGACAATGAATAAATGCAAGGACAAGCAATTTCAAAAAAAAAAAAATAATAAAAGTTCAAATACTCACTCCGGCCAACGAAATAGTTAGCGCCCTCTCAATTCTATTTCGGAGAGCCACCTCAGCCCTCCGCAAAAGAATGGCGGTCCTCTCCGCCTCCGAAAGAACCCTTACCCCAGTTGGGAAAGGAGCCTCTTCCGACACCCGTGAAACAATTGAAGTATTAGGGCACATATTTCAATGTCTAATGCGCAGCCACAGCTAATTCACGCTTTATATAGCTACAAAACTAATACGTCACAAAAAGCTGAATGGCAATTCTCTACTTACCTTTTCGTACAATGCCAAACTGCACATGTTGCAGGTTCACCGCGCTATGGTTCGGGACGACCCTAATCCAAAACGCACCAGCTCAGCAATTGACGATAAAGGAATTCGATACCACTCCAGGAATATACTTCGAAAAAATGGGAAACCTCGTGAACTATAAGGACACTTGGAAGTTGGTCATTCACACTGACCTAAGCCCCATATTCGAAAGAGAAGCTAACATCAAACATTACTTATCGAAAACAAAAAAAATGTGTGGAACTACCACTTTAGAATTGCAAAGAATATGCAAGGCCTTCAGCACTTCTTCTAAAGTTCGTCTCCAAGAAATAGAAGCTAAATTAGAATACGTTAAAGAGACCACACTTGAACCTCCATCAAAAAGGAAAAGAGGACTTATTGACGGACTAGGATCTTTAGCCAAATCTTTGTTCGGTACAATGGATGCCGAGGATGCCAAACTAATAAATGAGCAGATAATGACTCTTAATAAAGAAGGAAGCGCGTTAAAAACCGCTCTAAAAAATCAAGTGCAAATCACCAAAGCAAATTTGCGGATGATAAATGAAACCGCAGCTAACGCTGAACACAACGAGATGATGCTGTTTAACCTCACATCTCATATCAAACAACAAATGGACGAAGGATTCAGACTGGAATCTTTCCGAGAAGAACTCGATGAGCATTTTATTATCCTTTCTTTATACATCGAAATGTTCCATGGATGTGTTCAGGATCTTGTAGAATATCTGGTGGAAATCCAAAAGGGAGTCTTATATCCAGGGATAGTATCATATCCAAAAATAATTAAACTACTGAAAGAATCTTTAGAACACCTACCTCAAGGGTTAAACTATCCAATAGCCTTGATACCCGAAAACGCAAGATACCTCAAAGAGATTTCAGAAATAGAGGCCTATAGCGAAGGTAGCTCCATCGTTACAATAATTAAAATACCGCTGATATCATCCCAAGAGTACCACGTAAACCGAATACACTCTCTGCCTGTCCACATGAAAAATGGCACGTACGCCTACATAAAGGCGGAAGAGAACTACGCAATAGTGGGACACGAAATGCAAACATTCATCAGGATGACGCGAACCGAGTTGGACAACTGTAAGAAAATTATGGGTCAATACCTGTGTGAAGCAAGACATCCAGTATTCAAAATTAGACCATACGGTTCCTGCGAAACCCAACTTTTTACAAATCCATCGTCGTACCCCCTATCATGCGAAACAAGGCAAATCAAAATTGAAAACACACTCCTAATTGAAATGGAGAACCCCAACTCTTGGCTATATGTAGCGGACCAACCAGAACAAATGATGGTATCATGTAATAATGAAAATCCAAAAAGGGTAGTTATGCAAGGCTCTGGTATAATCGAAATAAAAGGAAAATGTAAACTAACAGCCGAAGGTTTCACTCTAGAAACCGAAGGAAAATATAAGTTAGACGTAACTTTAAACTATTTACCTCCCCTAAACCTAACACTTATTACTGACAACTTTGTACCCTATATCGCATCTAATAATAATTATATACAACCTAAGCTAAGAAGTCTCATAAAGGATCCTAGCGAACTAAATGCACTAAGCAAAAAAATATCGGAAATAGAAAATAACTTAAAGGGGGATAATATCGATACCTTCATAGATATCATATCGTCACCTATATCCTATTCAATAGGGACAATTTGTTGTATCACTATTTTTATACTAATTATAGTAATTTATTTCCTAAGAAAAAAGGGAAACTTGACTACTTCCGGAGAAACTACTCCACCTAGTGTAATAGTTATAGGAAACTCTTCCCCAAATACAAATCAAGTCACACCGTAATTTAAGACTCGATTGTAATAAAACCGATGTACACGGGTAGTAAAACAAATGTATAATTTACAAAACATTCAGGTGACTGAACTCGCTGTCAGCAAAAATTTTATGTAAGCAAAATTACGAGGCAGGAAAACAGTACAACGACCTACGAAGCAATTGGAAGACTAAAAGAAAAGTCCATGAGAATGGATCTTTCCTTTTTCTATGGGGGTAGGCATGTTGTAAACCATAATATAGATTTGGAAACGCGCCTACGTCAGAAGCGACGGAATGGCCACGCTGCGACGCGACACATTCCGCTCGCCAATATTATGGAAACAAAGGAGATACATCACCAATTCCATGGCGAAATATAGAAACAATCATTGGTTATTGTATCTCTAAAAAATTCCATAATTAAAATATAAAAAGCAGACGGCCTGTCGGCACGTCAGACGAAGTAGAGAGCTACGAGTGAAGTGTTACCTCGGTAACTTAGTCGAAGTACTAACCTCCAGCCTCGTGATTTCGTACTCACCACGTTTACGGTTAAATTCTAATAGTGTACTCTAACGTAACTTATTTTGTTCCAAATAAATCTTTACTTGTTATCGAGAGTTAAGTTCCAACTTTTTACTCGGGCAACGAATCCCAAAGTACCTGACTCCCGAAAACCCTTTCCGGCAGTCAAACCCGTGAACCCAGAATTTGGGCGCACAACAATAGGAAGAATTGAAATTCCTGCTGTGGCGTGGTATTCAGTAAAACAGGCTGTTACACATAATGGGACTTTACAAATGGAACACCAGTAACGGGATTCTTTTCTGATCTTGCGTTTATAACAACGTGCACACCTTCGGGTAGGATTTTTTAATATCTAAAATACTTTGTCATCGCCCATAAATAAATTCGTTATGTGAACTGGTAAGCTGTTTCAGCCGGTCCATACGGGGCGCATGAGTTTATCTCAATCTATTTATATTTTTTATTCGTTTGTTTTATTCCGGCCTGGCCTCAAAATATTCTAAACATCTTGAAATTTGAGAAAATGTTTTGTTTTTTTCAAAAATTACAGTTTAAATAGCCAATGGTCACTACTTTATACGCATGACGAGTATACTCGTCAATACATAAAATCGTGCCACTTCTCCATGACGAGTATACTCGTCAATCACAGTTAACTGGTTAACAAAAGCACACAGTGCGCAGTTGAGGCGTAGGTGCAATGATCATTGGTGTAATGAATTGAGACATTTACCAGGCAAAAGTCTCATAAAGAGACTAAAGTATATTATATGGTGGGCTCCTTTACGTGCCATTGCAGTAGCCTACAACAGAGGTGTGTTAAGTGGTCAACGTGTGTTGACATGTGTGTTTGAAGAATTGCAACTACGAGGTGCCGAAGAGTTTCCGTGTATTAGAGGCCTTGCCGATGAGATCAGAAGTAAGTATCTTTACTTTATATAAGTAGCTTATTATTGGTAGCCCGTACAATAATTATTTTCTGTCGATTATAGCATATCGACAGTTTCTCGATGCAGCGAGTGATGAAGAAGAGGCGCTCGTAGAAGCGGCACGCACAATAGAAGAAGAAGAGGACTTAGAGCGTCAAGTCAGTCTAAAGGGTGAGTATCCAAAATAATGTTTTCCTAAATAATGGTTCTTTTTTTCAAGAAGAAGAAGAAGAAGAGAGTACAATTAAATTATTTTTCAGAACCTCAGCAGGAGGATCATGAAGAACCAGGGTCTGGAGCTGGTGCTTGCTCGATACCGTCAACAATATTTGTTTCATCAGCATCATCTAGCACCAACTTCAGTTGCCGTAAGCACGAATAACATTTTTTAAATCGTATTAATCGAAAACTGTATATTCGATTATTCGGATATTTCATTTATAGGTAATATACCACAGGATGAAGATACGGTGGAGAGAACAGCTGAATTGCAAATTCCCCCTGAAGGTACCGAATCATCATCATCATCATCGTCGTCGTCAATAGTAATGTCGAGTATTCCTGAACCGTCCGAAATATTTAGTGATAATCCTGGAAGAGCTAGTGAGTATCAACATAAAATAAAATATACAGGGTGTCCCAGAACTACCTGACCAACGGGGTATGGCGGTGTTCGGGAGGCACCACTGATCACGAAAATGACCTTCGTTTTGTCCGGAAGGTCATAGTTTTTAAATGAGAGCAGGTCAAAGTTGACCAATCAGAGGAAGGCGTCAAGAGAAACGTAGGCACCTGCGAACTCTGAGTTTTCTTCCCTCGCTTTTGTTTCTCGGTACTTCGGGCAGGATGACGTCAGCCGAAGACATACATATTGGAAACAAGAAACAAGCTACCGAGAAACAAAAGCGAGCGAAGAAAACTCAGAGTTTGCAGGTGCCTACATTTCTCTTGACGCCTCCCTCTGATTGGTCAACTTTGACCTGCTCCCATTTAAAAACTATGACCTTCCGGACAAAAGGAAGGTCATTTTCATGATCAGTGGTGCCTCCCGAACACCGCTATACCCCGTTGGTCAGGTAGTTCTGGGACACCCTGTATAATTGTCGGAGAACGCGCGTTCGTGTGGAGGTCCATGGGCTCGTCCATGGATCTGTCCCGCTCAGGGGTGATATCCAGTACTACGGTCGGATACGGGTGATTTGCAAGAGTGGAGGATGAATGAAGGAGCACACTTTTATGGTTTTGAAACGCGTGGTAGGGAGCAACTGCAGCCGATCCAAACAGCTCCGAACTCAAAACTCTTACTGGCCCAAAAACCCTTGGCCTCTCTAAGGCACCCTCCCGACGGGAGGGGAGCGGGCACCTTGGCCGCTCCCTGCCATGCTTACAACTTTATTCAAGAAAAAAAACAGAGAATACAAAATAATGAAAACACGGCTTCAATGCCGTTAACCCGATGCGTCGACACGGCCATCCTGGCTGGTCACACGTCCTCGTGTGCAAGTTTAAGACGATTGCTCGTTATCTGTGGTAGAAAAAAAATTACAGCCAATTCTTGGCTATCCTGACTACAAGATGGTTTTCAGTATGGACAGTTTTGGCTCCATTTCAACAAAACAAACAATAAAATCTAACTCTCCTGAATGTGATTATCACCGTCAGGCGAACCAACATATCATAGTAGCGGCACAACCCACTAGGCTTCACAACTCAAATCAATTGCCAGTTTATGGGCTGTCCACCCATGTGAACGTACAACAATCACCACCACGTGTGGCCTTCACAAGTCAGTCACACGACTCTTACTGCCCATGCAGTAACTGATCGCCCATCCGATCACCAGTGAACACCCATCGCTCGCCGTTACATCGCACCGTCTCCGTCCACAGAGGTGGGTTAGGATTTTTGCGACTTACGACTAATAAGCAAAGCGAATGGGTTTCGATTTTCACTCCCGTACATTGCAACTGTCACTTTGCTGCTCACCAACACCTTCCGGCCGTGACTCCAATTGTTCCTCCGAACACGAGTCAAGCTCAAGGGGAATATAACATTTGGGCATAGGCCGTAGTCGGTCATGTGCATACTTGTAAGTCCTGTTACAATTTAGAGCTCTCAAACAGTACCTATCATGATCTAACACTTCAATGACTTTAAAAGGACCCTTGTACTTGTGGTCTAACTTGGTTTGATTGCGCTCTTGATTCTCAATGAGCACGAAATCACCAACAACAAATTTAGAAACCCTGGCCTTGGTTTTGTCAAATCTTTCCTTATCCCTTTGAGCATTAGCTGCAATCGACTGAGCCGCCCGCTCTCTAACCTCGGAGATATCAACCTCTTCTTCCTGATCACAAATTGTCATTAAATCAAGTGGTCTTGCAACTCTACCTATCATCAACTCTAAGGGGCTAGCCTTTGTCACACGACTTGTTGCACTGTTAAGTGCCAACTGTACATCACCTAATGCGTCTTGCCACGACCTATCTTTTCCGGACTCAACTGATGTGAGCATATTCTTTAAGGTACTCATAACGCGTTCTACCTGACCATTGGCGCGACTAGTATCGGTAGCTATGAGATGAAGACCAATGTTACGGGAATCGCAGAAATCTCGAAAGTCCTTATTAGCAAAGCATCTACCCTGGTCTGCTATTACTCGCGACGGCGCACCGAACAATGAGACACTGCTTTTTAAAGCACCTATGGCACTGGGGGCGTCGATACGTAAGGAGTGCTGAAGAAACACGAACTTCGTGAAGGCGTCAATAATAACAAAAACATACTCCTTGACGTCCTTCCTTCCACTTAGCCTTCCTGTTGCATCGATATGTAAAGTATGCCAGGGCACACTAACTTTAGGTATTGGGTGGAGCTTAGCCTGCACACTGCCTGAGTTAGACTTGGAAAGCTTGCAGGTGATGCAATTATCAACAAACCGACGGACGTATTTGTTCATATTTGGGAACCAATAATGTTGATAAACCCTTTCCAATGTCTTTTCCCAACCTAAGTGCATTACCGACTCGTGAACGTGATTAATAACTGACCACTGGAAAGCTCTGGGTACTATCGGTAAACATCGGTCGAGATTGTTGTGTTGTATCTTTCGATACAAAACAGAAGATCTTACTTCATAGGTCTTGGCAAGATCACTATTGAGCTCGTCATTTTCTAACTTAGATAAGATATCCCGAATCTCGTTATCTCTTTGTTGTTCGGCCTGGAGCCAGTTCGGGGATATTTCGGCCAAGTTAACTTGTCTTTGTTCGACCTTGCAAGAGTCCCGATCACCGCCCTGGACCGGCAGTGGGTTACGCGACAGGAAATCTGCGTGACACATTCGTTTACCTTCACGGTAAACGATATCGAAGTCAAACGCCTGAAGAAATGCCCACCATCTATGCACACGGGGCGTCAGGTCTTTCTTGGTGCGCGAAGCCTTAAGAGAATTGCAGTCGGTGATCACCGCGAACTTCCTACCTTGCAAGAAATGACGAAAGTGTTTGATAGCGTTAACCACAGCCATAGTCTTGAGCTCATAAGAGTGATACCGCGACTCCGCGCCTACCGTCCTCCTACTATAGTAGGCAATAACGCGAGGCTTTCCGTCCACCTTCTGCATCAGAATCGCGCCGTAACCTTCCGAACTTGCATCCGTGTGCAGTTCAATAGGGTAACTAGGATCGAATATCATCAAAACCGGAGAACTAGTTAGTCGCGAGATTACTTCTTGACGTATTTCTTCGTACCGAGGCTTCCACTCAATTTTACCCTTACCAGACGTCAACCTGTAGAGTGGAGCGATAATTTGCGAAAATCGCGGAATGAACTGTCGAAAATAAGAAGCAAGACCGACAAACTGTCTAAGCTGCGTGACTGTTTGAGGAGGAGGAAGTTCGGTCAAAGCCGCGATCTTACGGGGATTAGGTCGAATTTCGCCTGAAGTAACTTCGTAACCCAGATACTCGACCCTGGTCTTGAGAAAAGAGCATTTTCTAAAATTTAACGAAAAGCCAGCATTTGCAAGTGCTTCCAAAACCGTCCTCAATTGTTGTAAACCCTCCTTGACAGTGCGCGATGGAATCATGACGTCGTCTAAATAGCAAACCGCAAAAGTATTTACCAATCCCGCAAGAGCCCTGTTGATTGAACGCTGAAACACGGAGGGTTCATTACGCAATCCAAAGGGCATGGACAGATACTCGTACTGACCGTCAGGAGTTACAAAAGCCGTACGCTCGATAGAATCTTTATGGAGAGGGATCTGGTGAAACCCAGAGGTCATATCAAGCGTTGTAAAATAATATGCACCGCTAAGCCTCTGGATCTGATCCCCTATGAGAGGTAAAGGGTACCTATCAGGTACAGTATTGCTATTAAGTTCTCGGTAATCCACGCACAAACGATCTGATCCGTCCTTTTTTTTTACAAGAAGAATTGGACTAGCGAAAGGCGAACAGCTGGGTCTTATGATACCAGCAGCTAAAAGTTCGTCCACTTTATCACGGACTACCCTACGCTCATCGGGGCCGAGACGGTATGGCCTACGCTGTACAGTACGATTAGGATCCACGAGTCTTATTTCTAATTCACCCGTTGTTACCCGACCCGTGGGTACACCTTCAACGAAGGAAGACGAGAAATCATTTAGCACGGCAAGAAGCCTCGACCTGTCCTCACCGGAGATATCGGTGTTAATATTATTGAAATTATCAATCCTCTTTCCTACTTGGCAAGAATTTACGACATTCGTCCTTTTTAAAAAAAAATTGTTACAGGAAATTTCTACTGAAAAGCCTTGAGCCATTAAGTCGCGGCCTATTAGAATACCACTACTAAGATATTCATCGGGCACCACATGGAAGAGAAGCTCCACAGGGTAACAGTTAATAATAACCTCTGCTAAAACTTGAAGAGTACTGCGTACGCTAGATCCTCCTATACCCAACAGCATGACCAAAGCCTGAATCCGCTTTCCAGAAAATCTGCTAGCTACGGTTTGCCTAATAAGAGAACACTCGGCGCCAGTATCAAAGAAAAATGGAAATTTCTCACCAGATTGAATCAATTGTGCAGACACCGGCTTGATGGTACACAGGTCCACACGGCGTTCTGCTGGGGCGAATCCATGCCCTCCACTTGTACTAGGCTCTGGGCAGCGCGAGGCGATGTGTCCAGGCTGGTCGCACTTGAAGCAGATAATGGGCCTCTTGGCCGGCACAGCACCTTCTGGTCCAGCCGCGACTGATGAAGCTCGAGGTCTTTCGAAGATTCGGCGATTGCGACAGTCGATGGATCTATGCCCAATCTTGTCACACGTGAAACACCTTATGGGATTGTTTAATTTTGGCCTCTTCGAATTCATTGTTGGTCCATCCTTTCGTTCCTTATCCAGGGCTGAGGCAGAAACAGAGGGTCTCTTTCTGTACGTAGATGCCATAAGCTCTTGTTGCAATCCGCTGCGCGTGTTCAACTCAGTCGTGAAAGCGAGACGTTGCAAACGGGGCTCTATTTGAACGCAATGAGCTATAACTGTTGATACAGCAATTTGCTCAACAGTCATGGGCTGCCAGCGTGCCATAAGGGAACTCATGACTCTGCCCGCGTACGCGGCCAAGCATTCTCCTTCCTTTGGCTTGCCGTTGTTGATTCGAATGAGAGTAGCAGCAGGGGTCTCAACAGAGTCGTAACGGGCAAGGAAAATCTCCTTAAACTGAGGCCAATTCATTCCGGAGTAACTTACTTGCGAGAACCAGGAAGCAGCGGAACCCTTCAGCGCCCGACCGATGGCGATTACTAATGCACTTCCCTGCAGGGGCTCTTCCTCCATACAGAGATCAGCTGTAGCGCACCATGCTCGTGCGTCCATGTCTTCGCCATCAGGACTAAATTCCGGCAGAGATATTTTTGCAGGTCTACTAGGAGCCGGGCTTCCCAAGGCTCGGATGAGCTCCATCATATTGCGATTCTGCATCTCAAACAACGCCCGCCAACCATCATCAGGAGTTCCTGCACTTTCCGAGCGATGTTCTGGACGTCCAGAATCCCCTTCTCGTCCAGAATCCTCTTCTTGTCCAGATCCCACTTCTGATGTCGGAGAACGCGCGTTCGTGTGGAGGTCCATGGGCTCGTCCATGGATCTGTCCCGCTCAGGGGTGATATCCAGTACTACGGTCGGATACGGGTGATTTGCAAGAGTGGAGGATGAATGAAGGAGCACACTTTTATGGTTTTGAAACGCGTGGTAGGGAGCAACTGCAGCCGATCCAAACAGCTCCGAACTCAAAACTCTTACTGGCCCAAAAACCCTTGGCCTCTCTAAGGCACCCTCCCGACGGGAGGGGAGCGGGCACCTTGGCCGCTCCCTGCCATGCTTACAACTTTATTCAAGAAAAAAAACAGAGAATACAAAATAATGAAAACACGGCTTCAATGCCGTTAACCCGATGCGTCGACATAATTATAAAATAAAACTTGATCAATTGACAATTTGTAACAATTCGATCAGTGATGTATCGACGAGCCCGAGGTATCGAAGCTGATGGCGCTGTAGCAGGACCATCGTATCAATCAGACAATGACATTGATAGACCTGTAGCTGAGAGAAATAATAATCTTTCGATGAGCGAGGCCGACGTTATACTACATGAGAATCAGCTCGGGGAATATCCTATGGAGGACGAGGCTATGAGTGTGGATGAAAACGATGAGGGAAGAGCTGCCAGGCAGTTTGATATCTGGTTTCAGCATTTGATGGAATCCGATTCAGGTAATGAAAAATTATTTTACGCTTCACCTGTGTATGGGATAAAAAGTAAGCTGCTATATTTACGACAGGGTATTCAACACATGACTCATTATTGCTGAATCAAGACTAACACGAGGTACTCTAAAATAACTATAACATACTTTTTGGGAATCTACAAGTTCTAATCACTTATACCACTTTTTGTTTCAGATATACAAAGAGGTGCTGGTAGGCCCCGTGGCGCACCAACTAACGAATCCTTTGCTCGAATCTTTATCACACAGGATGCAGCACGCTATTTTAAGCGTTTCAAATTACGAGGGCGCGAGACAACGATGCAGATCCGCCAGCCACCTTCAGGAGTCAACGTAACAGAGTGGCTCGAAGGAGCATTCCGCGATCTTTTAACGCATCTCACCAGATACTGCGAGGGTAGCGACTACGCGGGTATTTCGTTTACAGCGAATAGCTTAGCTCACGGCCCCGTATGGCTTTCTTTTCGGCCCGTCCGTGACTACACGCTTGAAGATATATGGTTGTTAATATCAAGTGTAGCTCAAAGTACAGTATCTCTAGACATTGATGATTCATTTAATGTAAAAATATGTATTGTTAAAGGCGTAGAGGGCAGAGGCCGAAAGGGTTTAACACACGAGGGTATTGCTAAAAAATCTATTCTGTCAATTCAAAATACCGATAATCTCTGCTTGCCGCGCTCTCTAGTAGCCGCACGAGTATACGCTGAAAGAGGTGAAATTCGCACGGGTGATTTGCATGTTAACTGGCAGCGCATTAGGCAGATTAACGGATCGTATCAAAGAGAGGCAGCGCTCGAGCTCACAAGAGCTGCAAATGTCGATGTGCCTAGAGGTGGGTGTGGGGTACATGAGATTGGTAGTTACCAGGATTATTTAGCTAAAGATGGCATTGCAATAGTAGTATTTGAATTTCTAACGTTTGGTCGCCGCGAAATACCCCTGTTCGACGGCACACATAAGGTTTTGGCTACAGCGGGCACGGTTCAGCACACTCTGTATATTTTGTATTACGAACGATCACATCACTTTCAGCCCATTCTAAATCTCAGAGGTGCCGCCGGTAGTTTAAATTTTTGCACAGCTTGCAACGCTCGATACCGCCGTGCGGATCATAGATGCTTGAAAAAAAAGTGCCCTCATTGTTTTCAATCGCCACCGTGTGTCGCACTCCCGTACAACACAATCAGATGTGCAGACTATAACCGCTATTTTTTCGGAGAGGAATGTTTACGACATCATAGGACTTTTAGAACACGTGGAACGCGTAGAGCAAGCTCTGTTTGTGAATTTCTCAAGCGCTGTCATAATTGTTTTCGCTCTATAAGACCATTGGAGAAAAAGAAGCACATATTCTGCAAAACATGCAAATCCAATCAGCCATATAATCATCTGTGTTTCATGAGGCCCGTTCGCATTGCTGCCCCCTCAAAAGAGATCTTCATTTTCTATGATTTTGAAACGCAACAGTGCAAGCCCGTGAAAGGTGATCCCACTACGTTTGTAAACCAGCCAAGCCTCTGTGTAGCTCAGCGTGTTTGCACGCTGTGCTGTGATAGCGATTCAATAGCTGAGCAGTGTCAACATTGTGGCAAACACGAATTTGTATTCTGTATACTGAATTGTATATTGTTTTCGCATACATTTTTAATTGCTCATAATGCCGGAGGTTTTGATGCACAATTTATATTACGCTATTTAATCGAGGAGAAAAAAACACAGCTCCCCACCTTGATAATGAACGGCACCAAAATTATTACTATGCGCCTCGGGAAGCTTGTGTTTCTCGATAGTCTACACTACTTTCATATGCCTCTGAGTGCGTTGCCAAAAGCGTTTGGTGTTAAGGCTACTATTGCTAAAGGAACTTTTCCTCATCTGTTCAACAGACCCGAAAATCAAACTTATGTCGGAGAGCTGCCGTCTGTAGAATATTACTCTCCTGACACAATGCGTGTAGCGGAGCGCGAGCATTTTTCAGCATGGTATAACGAACTAAAAAACGCCGGATATGTATTTGATTTTTCAAAAGAGATTGAAAGTTATTGTAAAAACGATGTCACAATATTGAGACAAGCGAGCATGGTTTTTCGAAAGATGTTCATGAGCAGCGGCCGTGTCTGTCCATTTACCGAAAGTACAACAATCGCGTCAGCATGTTTTCAAATTTTTCGGAAAAATTTTCTGAAAACCAATTCAATCGGTATTATACCCACAGGCGGTTATAGATGGGCGCACAATCAATCGAAAAAAGCAGTGTCTTGGCTCGTGTGGATGGAGCATTCTCTTGGTCATCGCATTATTCACGCTGGGCGTTCGCGTGAATTTAAATTGCCTCAAAATCTTTTGGTAGACGGTTACTACGAAACCTCTGGTGCAGCTCACGTATTACAGTTTCACGGTTGCTATTGGCATGGCTGTTCACGCTGCTTCGTTGTAAACAGGGATCGCAAACAAAGCGATGGTATATCAATGAATGAGCGGCTGGAAAGAACGAACGCTATATCCTATAGAATCCGAACGAGCGGTTACACGCTAACTGAAATTTGGGAGTGCGAGTATGATCGTATGCTAGAAACAAACGCGGCGATGAGTACGTTCGTACGCGGCCACCCTCTAGTTAGCTCAGATCCCCTCAACCCTCGCGATGCTTTCTTCGGAGGCCGCACAAAAAACATGGTCACGCTCTACGATGCAAAGGACGGGGAGCAAATACACTATGTTGACGTTTGCTCTCTGTACCCGTATATCTGTAAGTACGGGAAATATCCCGTAAGCCATCCAAAAGTGTACGTAGGTGATGAGTGTATGGAACTGACTGGTCCTGATAATAACAACCTTTCGTTCATTGAGGGTCTCGTTAAATGTACAGTACTTGCACCGCAAAATCTTTATCATCCCGTGTTGCCTGTACGAATGCATCAGCGTCTCTTGTTTGGACTGTGCCGTAGCTGTTGCGAGAACATGAACCAAGAAGCTTGCAATCATGAAGATCCTGCAGAGCGTGTGTTCAATGGTACGTGGGTAGTCGACGAACTGCGAAAAGCTATTGCGTGCGGTTATAAAGTACTTAGTGTGGCTGAAATTTGGCAGTATGAAATAACACAGTATAATCGAAATACGCAGGAGGGCGGTCTGTTTGTCGAGTATATTAATACTTTTCTTAAAATCAAGCAGGAGGCTAGCGGGTGGCCTGAGAGCTGTGCAACAGATGAGGCAGCGCAAGACTTCTATATAACGGCCTTTGAGAGCGCTGAAGGTGTTAAGCTCAGTCGCGATAGTATAGCGAAAAATCCAGGCTTACGATCTGTAGCTAAGCTGTGTCTTAATTAAATTTGGGGGCAATTTGGGCAACGCGAGAATCTGCCGCAGACAGCGATAGTATCGACGGGCAAAAAACTCATGGAATTATTAAGTAGTCCGAGTACGAGATTACGGGTATGCTGCCGGTAAATAATCATGTACTGTATGTAAATTACACGAAAGCTGCTGATGCTGCAATGCCATCTAACATAGCAAATGCCGTAATAGCTGCGTATACTACAGCTCAGGCCCGCCTGAAGCTTTATAGTTACCTCGAACTGTTGGGTCGCCGCGCTCTGTACTGCGACACAGATTCGGTTATTTATGTGGCAAAGAAAAACCCAGACGAATACGAGCCGCCGACGGGTCAGCTTTTAGGAGATCTAACGGACGAATTAAGCTCTTAAGGCCATTCTACAATGCAATATAATAAGAAATAAGCAATAAGAAATAAGATCTTCATTTGATATTTACGTAATTCCATTGGATCCTCCAATCAAGAAGGAGAAAATCGTTTTTAAAACCGAGCGTTTACTAAGTCTCTACGATTTTTATGACGTCTTGGACATAGCAACGATACGTAAGCGGTTGCTAGAGTCTTTAAGGACTTCACGGAGCATAGAACGTGATGAGTAGCATCGGGCATGCCCCGTTCCGTAATTTCTTACGGCTTACGTTAAAAATACATAGCAACGATACGGAAGCGGTTGCTAGGGTCTTTAAGGATTTCACGGAGCAAGACGTCACAAAAATCGTAGAGACTTAGTAAACGCTCGGTTTTAAAAACGATTTTCTCCTTCTTGATTGGAGGATCCAATGGAATTACGTAAATATCAAATGAAGATCTTATTTCTTATTTCTTATTGCTTATTTCTTATTATATTGCATTGTAGAATGGCCTTTACGGCGTAGGTAGTTATATTAAGTCGTTCGTTTCGGGAGGCCCAAAATTTTATTCTTTCATAGTGAAGACCCCCGATGGTACTGAAAACGAGGTTTGTAAAGTAAAAGGTATAACGCTTAATTTTGCAAATAGCTCATTAATAAATTACGATTCAGTACGTTCTTTTATAATAGGAGAGAGAGAGGAGCCGATTGTATTACAATATGACTCTATTCGGCGTACAGCATTTCATCAGGTTGTCACACGACCTGAAACGAAATCATGTATGCCTTCGAGTGTCAAGAAGAGACGTAATGGTGAATACGGCTCGCTTCCTTATGGTTACAGAGGTTAGCTTATTCTGTGATATAGGACTAATGTAAATAATGTAATAGACAAATAAAGGATCTATTTTTAAATGTGTA
Source organism: Cephus spinipes (assembly GCA_963971525.1). Taxonomy (NCBI): domain Eukaryota; kingdom Metazoa; phylum Arthropoda; class Insecta; order Hymenoptera; family Cephidae; genus Cephus; species Cephus spinipes. The sequence goes on along the minus strand of OZ020577.1, from coordinate 8,235,882 downwards.
CGCTCCTGGGTGTTATCTTTATTATCATGCGCATCATATTGGGAAACTTACTCATTCGTTCAGATGGATACGCGGTGGAAACATCCCTGGACCTCAATGATTTGCGGTCCTACGGGATGCGGTAAAACGTTTTTTGTGAAAAAATTTTTAAATTTATCTCACTTATGAGTAGTGAAAAGTTTGCAAGAATTATTTTTTATTACTCGGAGTGGCAGTCGGCGTATACGGAATACGGCTCATCAATAGAATTTCGTGAAGGTCTACCCCAGTCTGGAGTTTATGCAAATGATAATCGCACTAAACTCATAATTATCGATGATCTGATGCGCGAAGAATCAAATAACAGTGTTGTCGATCTTTTCACCAAAGGTAGTCATCATAAAAATTTAAGCGTAATTTTCATAACTCAAAACTTATTTCATCAAGGTCATGGACAGCGTGACATTTCGCTAAACGCCAGTTATATAGTTGTATTCAAAAATCCTCGCGATCGAGCTCAGATACAACATTTGGCGCGTCAAGTATATCCGGAAAATGATCGTTTTTTACAAGAGGCTTATCACGACGCGACATCAAAGCCACACGGGTATCTCTTACTGGATTTGAAGCAATCTACACCCGATAACTGCAGATTTCGCACCTGTATCTTTCCAGACGACGCGCATCATTTCGTCTACTTACCGCGAAAAAAGTTCAAAAGCAGCGTTTCAACCGCTGAATTGCCAGTTCTACGCCTGTGATGGAGCGAAACGGATCATCGCTCTGCAAGAAGCACATTGCTATATTAAGGGCTCTTCAGTATCTCAACAAGGAGCAACGTGAAGCCGTTTTACGAAAAGCCGATGTGCGTATAATTAGGTGCATTTGTGAGTGTGCCTTGAATGTTCTTAGTGGTAATGTACCTCTGAAGTCGGAGCAAAGGAAAAAATTACGTCGCCACGCGTCTGTCCTTCGGCGTTTAGCAGCGAAAAAAGGCTGCTGGAAGAGTAAGAAGCGATTTGTTGTGCAGAGCGGTGGTTTCCTGCCTCTCTTGCTAACGCCAGTACTAGGAACTCTTCTGTCAAACCTGATCGGTAGTCGCGGGTGATGGAACACACAAGAAAAATGGTTCTCGTGCCGGAGAAGAATCTACCTCAGCTTAGCATACAAAGTCATCGACAGTCTGTGAATGCGCCAGAAACACAAGAGGATCGTCCTATTGCTGCTATTTTGAGCAGACTGAATAGTGAAATGAAAAATATTTTTGATTCCAACACGTACAAGGATGAGAGAGAAAAGTGGTCTGCGTATATGGCTGTATTACAGCGTTATCTCCATTTTGCGGACAGTGAACGGACTCAGCAGTATCTTATGCTCGTGGAGAAGAAGAGGAAGAAAGAGTCATTAACTGAGAATAATAATGGAAAACCGGGCGAGAGCTTCGCGGGCATGAACGATTCCACTATAATTGAAAGCGTACCATCAAAATTTCGTAACAAGGCAAAGCTATTGCTGCGCCGCCTGCACGAGGCGCCAGCGTCGAATTTTTCTTGGAATTCTGCGGGCGTTGTTTCCGTAAGCGGAAAAACTATCAAGGATTCAAATATTGTTGATCTCGTGAATGATGCCATGCGCGCAAGAAAAATTCCCAGACCTGCCGGCCGTAAAGCATTCGCTAGGCTCTTAAGAGGGTTCTCTGGTTTGATGGATTCAAAAAATCGATTTTTTTTTTTTGCATAAATTGTTTCCTTAATATGTCTAGAATATGGAGGTAAAGTGATTTTTCAAAATTCGAAGTCATTATAAAGATACAGCAGTTAGAAGAGGGGCAGTGTTTGGAGCGCTGAGAGGCCGACCCTATTGTGTTCTGTCGGTTTGAGACCCTCCTATACAAATGTATGTACATAAAACAAGTCCAGACAAGTTGAAACAAGTTTAGGAGTGTAGTTATGTATGTTGTGAAATTTATTTTACTCTTGGTTTAGCTTCGAAGAGCAGATTATCGCAGATTAATGGTAAGTTAGGATTTTTATAGTTGTAACTGTACTTGAAACTTCAAACGCGTTTTTCTCAAAACTACGTTTTTCAAACTTTCCTCCATCACATCTCGAGAACGGCTTGGCCAATTCACTTGAAATTTATAGGGTCGACTCAGCACATATAGACGCACGGAATGAACTATTATCACCCCAAAATTTAAAATATTTCTATTTTTTAACAAAAAGTTGACAAAAAATACATGAAATTTGAAATTTTTTGTTCCGAAGTCTGTCAAAAGTCCAATTTTCAACATTTTCTTTTCATGATAGTTCATTCCGTGCATTTAAGCTAACAGATTAAAACGCCCCCGAGTTTTGTAGTTTCAGATAAGCCAATCAGCTGATTTCGTGAAGGAAGTGAGCGTCCATTTTTTCGAGGCAGGTGTCTTCAGAGCAATATAACTTCTGTTCTAATGAATATTTTTAGCTAAAAATTTATACGTATACTCTTGAAACACTTATAAATAAGTGATAAAAATTCCAAAGTTCTATCTCTTCATTGGTCCTCACAAAAAAATCCCCAAAAATGCTTAAAAATCAGACCGTCAAACCAGAGAACCCCCTTAAGAACGATTCAAACTCCTCGGGAATATATTGGAAATGAGGACCTATGGTTGGAATCAAGAGCCAACTCAACATTACGGAGGCACGAAAGCGAAGGCGACAACGGTAACGACGACGACGACGACGACGAGGCTTTGAGTGACGTAAGCCATTCTACGTTCTTCAGTGGCAGTGAAAACAACAAATCTGATCGTTCTGCACAGAGTGGTTTTGGCTGCAATAATATTAAAAAAAGACGTCTAACTTGGTCTAACCTCAAACTACTACCATGAAAACATTACAAAAAGTGTACTTTAATCCTTCCCATGAAGCGTCGTTTTCGGGCTCCGAGAAATTGCTACACGTGGGGCGTAAGAAAAAAATTTCGAATGAAAAAACGATAGAGTGGTTAGAGTCTCAAGATGCCTACACAATGCACAGACCTGTGAGGTATCGGTTTCCACGACGCTTCTACAATGTACGGAACATCGACGATGTTTGGGAGGCTGATCTCGTAGATCTGCGCTCAATAAAGGATTATAATAACGGTTATGTCTATCTTCTTGTAGTCATAGATGTTCTTAGTAAATATGCATGGGTCGAATCTCTAGTCGATAAGTCAGCCTTGTCAGTAGCTAAAGCATTTACGCGTATACTATCGCAGAAAAAAAGTAATTGTAGATCACCTATTTACATACAGACGGACAAAGGTAAAGAGTTCATAGGCACAGCATTCCAGACGTTCCTGAGAAAGAAGAATATTCTATTCCGCGTTGCCAGAAATCCCGACATAAAAGCAGCTGTTGTCGAGCGCTTTAATAGAACTCTGAAAGAAAGGATGTGGCGCTTTTTCACGCATTCAGGGGAGAAACGTTACATCGACGTTTTGCAGAATATCGTTTCGGCATACAACCAGGCCCGACATAGTAGCATAAAAATGGCTCCTGCCGCGGTGACGCTTGCTACGGCGGTAAAGGCACGATCTAATCTGTTGGAACGTCGCGTGATGAGAGCACACCATTGCCCTCCTAAATATGCCATAGGTGATTTTGTACGTATCAGTAGAGCGAAAGCCGCCTTTGCAAAAGGTTACGAGAGCGGTTGGAGCAGTGAGTTATTCAAAATACACCGAGTGTCACGTAGTAGTGAGCCTGTGGTATATATCTTGCGCGATCTTCACGACGAAGATATTGACGGTATTTTTTATGAACCTGAATTATCGCGAGTACGCCAGCCATCAAAGGAAATTAATAAGAAAGGAAAATCAAGGTGATGAGAGACGAATTTTATATTGTTTTATCCAGCAATAGTAGCATGAAATTTTATCCGGATAACACGACAACGCACTGTACTACGCACTTACCGCAAAGTGTCTCTTTGCAGGGTAGCTGGGCTGTTTCCCTAGTTGAAATGCATATACCCATGACAATTTTACATGTGCCTCCCGAGGGAGAACAGAATTTTATCAATATCATTACGAGCACTGCAAAACCTATGGCAGCTACTAACCTACTAGATCATGATTTGAGAAAAGATCAGGCCTACGTTCCGCCGTTCCACCACAGTATAAATGCATTAATTGAGGTTATTAACGAGGCAATACCTACGACAGCTACTAACCTACTAGATCACGATTTGAGAGAAGATCGAGCCTACGTTCCGCCTGGCCTGTGCCGCAGTATAAACTCATTAATTGAGGTTATTAACGAGATACCGTGTGTGATAGGGCATTTCAGATTTCATTGTGGCCGTAATGGATACGTGTCTGTAACGCGTATTTGCACGGAGTGCAAGAATATGGAGCACTCTCTGTACTTCTTCGGCTTACTAAATAAAATTCTAGGTTTTACCCCTCCTGACCTCAGACTGGGGATAAGCATACTGGTCGGAGGCCAGCTAATTTAATTGGCGGAATACCTAGCATGCTATTCGTTTATACGGACATCTGTGAGCCGTATATTACAGGAGATGTGCACACTCCATTGTTGCGCGTTGTGGCGTCAGAGGTCTCTGATAATTACAGTTATGGCTCTATGAAAATCCAAAGATTTTCGCCGCCTCGTTATCTGCCTCTTTTGCGCACCAGTTTTCAAACAATATCTATCGATATAAGGGATGAGTTTGGCGAGCCAATACCATTCGAGCACGGGACGTTGACGGTGACGCTACAGTTCAAACGCATCGATTAATGAAGACGCCTGCTCTATGGCTTACTACGACAGCTACTTTGATACGCAGACGGGCGGCGCCCGGACTGGATATGGAGGTATCAGTCAGGTATACATAGGATCGCCCAATCAGCGGGGACACGGTATAGGCAGCTTCCTCGGTGGACTCTTTCGGCGCATCATACCTCTGCTAAAACAGAGAGCTAAGGCTGTCGGTAAAGAAGCGCTGCGCTCTGGAATTAATGTAGCCAATGATATAATGGATAATGGGGTACATCCGAGAGAAGCCTTCAGAACACGTCTACGTGAATCAGGTGAGAATCTAAAGCGTAAAGCCGAAGAAAAAATTAATACTTTGATGCAGGGCTTTGGCTATAAAACAACTAAAATCAAGAAGTTGGCTCATTCTGCTCGTGGTAGTGCGTCGCGTCGTATCGGTGTTAAAAAATGAAAGAAGTCTGCAACGTCGAGAAAACGTTTTGATCAGATAAAGAAGAAGAAAGCTGTGAATAGAAGAAAGACAAAAGCAGGCAACAGAACGAAAAAGAAGAAAAAAAGTCTAAGAACCGTGTCCGATATTTTCAGTTAAAAAGTATTATTGCGGTAAAAAAAAGAAAAAATGGCATTCTTACATACCCATTCGTGTGAGTGCTTAAAGTCGGAGCTTCAGCTGTTTACTTTGCCCCCAACGCAAACTACAATCGAGGGAACACAATGGGTGTATTATAAGCCGATCTCATCTCTAACAGACGATTCACCTATAGAATTTGTGGTACCAGGGCAGGGGGATGAGTACATTGATCTTGCTCATACTATGTTAAGTATGCGCGTGCAAATACAATCAGCGGCACTGAAGCCCGATGCTACTATTCAAGTTGGACCTGTCAATAATTTGATGCATTCAATGTTTAATCAGATCGATGTGTTTTTGAATCAAAAGCTTGTGTCCCCTCCTAATAACGCTTACTCCTACAGAGCGTATATTGAAACACTCTTGAATTATGGCTATGGTGCAAAGAACTCTCATCTTACGAGCGTGTTGTGGCATAACGATACAGCAGGAAAAATGAACGATCTTGGTGACGCAAATATTGGTCTCTCTAGGAGGCGAGCATTTCTAGGCTCACATAAAAAGTCAATCGATCTTCTCGGGCACTTGCACTGCGACATCTTCAATCAAGAGAGATTTCTCATAAACGGTGTGGAGATGCGTTTAAGGCTCGTTCGCAGCACCGATGCCTTCTGCCTCATGAGCTCGTCAAAAGATTGGAGTATTCGTATTACTGAAGCCTCTCTCCTTGTACGACGCGCCAGAATAGCCCCGGGCATGCTTCTAGCTCATGCTAGAACTCTATCTAAATCTACGGCTAAATATCCTTTGACGCGTGTTGAAGTTAAAGCTCTATCAATGCATGCTGGTGTACATGGTGACACTTTGGATAATGTCATACTAGGGAAATTACCTAAACGCATAATTTTAGGGTTCGTCGATAATAGGGCATTCAACGGTGACCGTACGCTAAACCCCTTTAACTTTCAAAATTATAAAATTAATTATCTTTCTTTATATGTCGATGGTATACAGATACCGTCAAAACCTCTACAACCCGACTTTACAGATTCCTCTCTATATGTGGATGCCTATCACACATTGTTTTCCGGCACGGGTATCCACTTTCTCAATCAGGGTAATTGCATTTCGCGTGAAAATTACCCTCACGGTTATTGCCTTTTTGCGTTTGACCTAACGCCTGACCTCTCGGCAAACAGTAACAGTCATTGGAATTTAGTAAGGCATGGCAGCGTCAGAATAGAGGTGCGCTTCGCCGAAGCTTTGTCTCCGACAATTAACTGTATTGTATACGCGGAATATGATAATGTATTGGAGATAGACTCTTCGAGGCAGGTAATTGTAGACTTCAGTGGCTAAACGATGAAGCTTGTTCCGAAAAGTATCATATATCTGCAGAACGGTCAGCAGTAGAATTCAGTTTGCGCTTATAGCTTGAGGTGCTACAACGTCGCGAAACGACATGAATATTGTCATTGATATACAAGGCCTAAAGGATAAATATAATCACTTTACACCAAAAGAAGTTGCCGTGATCTCTGTAAAGGAGACTTACTATGGCCACTGGATTGTATCACCGCCCTACACGTATAACGCTCTACCGCCTAGTATAAAGCGACAAAACACATGGTTAGTGCACAATCATCACGGCATAGAGTGGACCGAGGGTGAAACGCCTTTACGTGCAATTGAGGCTACTTTGAAGAAAATTGCGGTGCAGGCTGATCGGATATTCACAAGAGGTTCTGATAAAGCGGCATATTTGACGCAATTAACAGAGTGTTTTATTATAAACCTAGAAGAAGAGAACGCCGGAGATTCATCGTTCCGTAATCTTCCTCAGAGTGATACGCTTTATATCTACCACGGACTATTGCGTAAAAACCGTGCGTGCAAGTGTGCTCTGGATAATGCTATAAGAATCAAAACGTGGCTTTCCCATAGTGACCGTTTCGGCTCTTTATGGGAATACAGAACCACCACAGCTTGGAATATTGCCTTGCTGGCGCATGACGAAAAAGTAACATCCGGAAAAAAATCACTGCCACCGCTATAACAGCTATCTCTTATGAACAGCCTGGAAATTCTACATGTCCTGCAGGATATAAAGAATCATACTGTAGGTGTATATCCTGCAGATCGTATCCCTAAGGTGTGGACGAAGCCAGCAGCGATTGTCGCAAATACTGATGGCCACAAGCAACCCGGAGCCCACTGGGTCGCCATGTACGTCGATCGAGATGGCCGAGGATGGTACTTCGACAGCTACGGACTCCCACCAATCTTCCCCCAGCATCTCCAACGCCTCCGGCGAAACTGTAAATTCTTTCGCTACTGTACTAAGCAGCTTCAGGCTCCTGAATCACAGTGTTGGGGACATTATTGTGTTATGTTTCTTCATTTCATGTCTACAGGCCTTGGTGTTCATAGGTTTAGAAGCGCATTTTCAAGTGATTTGTCAAAAAACGATAAAATAGTGTATGACTATTACAATGAATACATCAATAAGCGTAACAAGTCTAAACCGCCGAATACAGTATTTAATACGGGTAGCGCTATAGGAGGAAGTTATAGAGATAAAAGTTTTTCTTGTGTACAAGGCTGCTGCTCTCGCACTCGTTGATTGTGATTGTGCTATTATTGTAAAAATAAAAATACAAGAATTTGCACTGAAGTATTTACGATTTGACCTGATACCCTTGAATCTCATACGACAATCATAATCAGCGCATTTCACTGGTGATCCGCTCAAATTTCATCAGTTGCAGAGGGATCATCTTTACAATGCCACGTGCAGCTGAATCAGCAGTCTTCCTTGTATCAGGCCCCGCTCTAGTCATACGGTAAACTGATATCCAATGCAATGAAAAAACAAAAAATGCTGAGGGAACCAGGGAAATTATATTCATATAGTGAAACTTCTTCTTGGAAGAGTGGGGGACATAACAGGGTCTTTACGGGGGCTGCAAGACATTACCAGCGCTAAAGCAGCGTCAGAAGCTTGAAGTATATGAAGAGAAAAAGACGTGAGTTAAAGACGCGTGTAGAAAAACTCTTGCAAGACATCGCGATCGTAAAGACATTGATACACACGAGAACTGAATTTCATATTTTGACACGTAAATTGGAAGTGTTTAATCTCCACGATGGATTTATCAGTGATAAACAAAGTGGGAAGACCTGAAGGGTTTCTACCTCTAAAAAAGTTATCGGAATTGGAGATCGAAAAAGAGTACACTGTCACCGGTCTGCGGGTCACGCAAACGAAATATGGTGTGCGTATTACTGTTGATCTGGACAATGAATTTACGTGCTTTCTACCAACGAGATTCGTCCAAGCCTTCGAGAAAAATCACACGCTCTTTGAGCAGATGATTGCAGCCTCTTGTGACAAGAAATTACGCATGATCTACTACGGCACAAAATACAATCATTTGGAGTTTAAAGAAGCTCAAAATTAAGATGCTCCTACGTGATACCCAAGGAACGTCAGAAAAAGAGGATAAAGACCGGTATGTGTGTATATAGTAATAATTAGTACATTCCTTGAAAGCACAATTCTTCTAATTAAATAACATTTTCAATTATTTGAAGGCTTAAGAAAAGTATCGCTTTGTCTCCAAAAATACACATGTTATGATGATGACGTCATCATCGATGAATCAATGTCGACAGACGATGATGAAGACGAAGAAGAAGTTAAAGAAAACGAGGAGAAAACAGCATTATACATACCACTTGTGCAATATAATTTAAAAATATCATCGATCGTATTATGTAGTATTACTAGTAGTAGTAGTAGTAGTAGTAGTAGTGGTAGTATTTTCTATGGGTCTATTTGTAATATGTGTTCAATGTTTAAAAAATGTATATATTGTAACACAAATGTTACCCCAGACTTCCCTCCGCCCCCTGGCTCGAGGTCCCACAGGCCTTGAGGTTCGCGTTATATAATAGTTGATAGGTATTGCGTACTGTTTATTGCGTTTCTTTAGTGTTTTAGGTTTACGGCATTTAGAGATAAGATCCCTCCCCTCCACCCTTCCCTCCCTACCACCATTCCCCGTAGGGCACTGGCTCGAGGACCATCGTCGAGGACCAACAGCACCCACCATCACCGAGGACACCATCGTGGACCTGCTCCAAGAAAACAGCATCCCTGGAAGGAGCAAGAGAGTGGCTACGTCGCCGAGGCAGCGGAAGGCAGGGATGGCATGGGCAGGAGGACCAGCTGATCCGACCACAGGGAAACGACGCCAGCACAGCCCACCACGACCGCCACGATTATGCAGCCCCGGTGCAGTCCCGTCACACGGGCAAGAAAAACCTCCCGTGTGACAGCGGCGGAGCCCTCTCCGTCCGAGTCCGCGGACGTGCCCGGGAGGATTTTGAGAGGCCCTGGAGGCCGCCATCTTGACCGGCGCGCGCAGCCAATACGCGCGCCGGCGAAACCAGCACCGTGTTGCCGCCACGAGGCCCTGGAAGGCCCGGCGGCGCTGCCAATTTCAAACGGAACTGCCAACCAATGCCAGAGCGCGTAGCCCTCTCAGCGGAGCAGCCCAACCAATCCCCGAGGCCCTGGAGGCCCACGAGGACCAGGATCACCGGAAATCTCTTCACTTCGAGCCAGACCGCGGATAAATCAGGGTGTGAATTGCGAAAAGGAAAAAGTCAAGGATTGTGAGAGTGAGAGTAAAGAAAGGAGCGTTGTTAGCGTGACGAGGAAAGAGTGAGCCAGAGGCGACTCGAGAGTGGGAGTGTGAGCGAGTGAAGAATAAGAAGTGAGAGAGCGAACGAGAGCAGAATAGAGAGTGAGAGACTGAGCGATAAGGGCGGATCTACTATTTGGATTACAGTGTGAAGAGCGAGTAGCGTGAGTACAGCTGAGTGATTGCTTTTCCTCCCTGTTTACCTCCCTTTTTCCCTCTCCCCTAGAATTTGCTTAGAGTTTGTAGGTCCCTTCAGGACACCGATAGCCGTCCCCACGTGGGCCGGCAGTGTAGTCATTCTTTTTGTATTTGCGACGGGCCGTCTGCCCACCTACTCGAGGCCCGTGGTATATTGCGTGCGCCCTAATTTTAGTATTTTGTGTGTCACCCCGAAGACCCTCCGCGCTTCCCTCTCCGGCCGCCCCCTTTTCCATTTCGCGTTCCAGTACCGAGGTAATTTACAAAGAAGCCATCTTGCGTTCGGGAACCTTCTTCCCTGAGATCCCCTCACCTCTCCCTCCGCTAGCCTAGCCATCTCCCATCGAGTAAACAAACGAGGACCTTGCGGGGTCACTCGTCGGTGCTACGCCGAATAAGTAGCTGGCGCCCATACCATTTCCCCTCTACCCCCTTCACCCCCCCCCCCCCCTCTTCCCGCCATCGAGTCCCTTTAAAATCCCTCCGAGACAGCGTGCACCCGCGTGAGCTGACGCGTCAGCCGGCGTGCACGACCGGTCGCCGTATTTTGCTGCCATATCTTCTGTCATTTTCTTTTCTGTTCATTCCTTTTGGTTTCACTTAGTTTCTCTCTGTATTCATCTTATATTGTTTTTAATTATATTCTTTCTACTTTACCACGTGATCCCTTTTTTTTCTTTCCCTTCCGCGTCCCCCTCCCCCTTCAGTTGCGATAGCTACTTCGAGAAGACCCTGGGCGGACTAAAAGCCGTCCAGTACGTCACAATATATACAGGGTCCGCCAGAACTACCTGACCCGGTGGGTATGGCGGTGTTCGGGAGGCTTCACTGATCACGAATATGACATTCCTTTTGTCCGGAAGGTCATAGTTTTTAAATGGGAGCAGGTCAAAGTTGACCAATCAGAGGGAGGCGTCAAGAGAAACGTAGGCACCTGCGAACTCTGAGTTTTCTTCCCTCGCTTTTGTTTCTCGCTGGCTTCGGGCAGGATGACGTCAGCCGAAGACATGCCTATTGGAAACAAGAAACAAGCTACTGAGAAACAAAAGCGAGGGAAGAAAACTCAGAGTTCGTAGGTGCCTACGTTTCTCTTGACGCCTCGTTCTGATTGGTCATCTTTGACCTGCTCCCATTTAAAAAATATGACCTTCCGGACAAAAGGAAGGTCATATTCGTGATCAATGAAGCCTCCCGAACACCGCCATACCCACCGGGTCAGGTAGTTCTGGCGGACCCTGTATATATATATTGTTACGATCGCTCTCCAAATACACGGAATATGGTTATGTTCCTACGTTCAATATTCGAGAGGACCGATTGAGTGTTATTGAGATTTCGTGAATGCTGATTTAGAAAAGGTAGTTAGGATGGTTCGTTGGTCAGAGTTGCCGGTGCTAAACGGTACGTCCACGCGTTATGTCGATTGTTCCGACGGATAAGATTCGAGAGGAATAGGAAATAGGTTCCAGAGGATACCCTGATTGATATAAGGGAGATTGTTCTTTGAGTCTGATATGATATCCTGATTTATGAAATTAGAACGAAGTTTAACTGAACGAATTGATTGATTCTTTGCTCGGGTATTCCTTATCCTTTTTTATGTAAGTTAGATATTCTGGGTATGAATGAATTATTGCGTGTACCTGATTGTATGTGAGTGTACTCATAAGCTTACCCACTGGTTTCTAAGGAATTTAACCGTTTCCTTTTATTGCTTTCCCTGGAAGTATGAAGATTCAGTGAGGTGGTTTGGATGGACCCTCAGTCCCGATGAGTTTGTAGTCAAGGATTTTGTAAATGATGGTGATGAGTATGGTTCACAACTCGCAGATTAGATTCATCAGGTATGCTTCCCTTGTGTATGGATTTCGAAGAATTCACAATGCCACCTTCTACCACAGAACAAGAACTAAATAAGACTGGACTGAACTGAACTCAACTGAACGGAACTGAACTGCACTGAACTGACTGAACCGAACTCCGCTGAACTGACTGAACTCTGCTGAACCGAACTCTGCTGAACTGACTGAACTGGCTTTTTAGCCTCTCCAACCCTTTTTAAGAACTTTGTTTCTTATCCCTTCCATTACTTCTCATGAATTTGATTGGTTTTTAATTCCCTTTCTCAATGATCATTTGACAAATCAGAGTACTAACAATTATCTATCTGTTGTTGCATACCTGAGTCTTCCAATTCTGTACCTGAAACCTCGCGAGTACTGCTAGACTCGAGGAGCTTCAGGTTTAACTTTTATTTCAAGACATAATAAAGGATTGGTATGACAAATTCCTTAAGAACATAATACCTGATAGAAATAATAAGCGTAACATTTTTCCGGTCAAATAAACGATAACTTAATTAAAGATTCCAATAATATAACGGAATATAAAACAAGACAAAAGTATAAAATTATAAGTATAAATCAATAACCTTAGTTATATTAAATGATTGATTGGCATATGTAGTGTGTATAATGTCTGTATAGGTTGGGGTAAAACGATAGTAAAATAATAATATGGGTTGGCCATGGGTATAAGTGGCTGTGTATATGTATGGGTTAAACGAGTGTCGTATATAGGAGGGCTGAGACGTAACAATATATTATATCTACTCTTTATGTTACAAGATGTATTCAATTATCTCTTAAATAAAAAAAAGTAAAAATTATTATTATTATTTTAAATATGAAATAATAATAATAAACGGCGGTGCACTATGACGGCCCCTGCGCTCCATCCCCCCTCTCACCCTGCACCTGTCACCCTGCACCACGGCAGCCAGAGCCGCGGAGTGGGGGAAAAGGAGTGGGGATGGGAGTGGGGATAGGAGTGGGGGGTCGCCATAGTGCACCACCTATTACTGGTACCTATTCATATTTCACGTCGACCAATGTCGTATCTCTGTATCTATTTTTTTCTCGATTTGTATCAATAAGCTTTCACTTTTATGTTATATTTACGCGAGTTCTAACTCCTGAACCGGCAACGATTCCAAAATCTCTTAGACCTAACACTCGACTCGAACCTTCTGTTTAATCTCACCCTGTCTGAGATCGACCAAGATATTCCCCAATATTGACCAATGCAATCGGTGATGCGAAACTTGTGAAAGTGTTACGCAACCCCGAGGAGTTAACACACATTGGAACGCGAATGTCTAACATGGAGGTAAGCCTGGATAATGACGACCAGCATTATGAACTCGAACCTTCTCATTGCCGAGACATTCAGACACAACTACTGTTGTGAAACCTTTCACTTGAAAACAATGGAAGTTATTAACAAAATGTTGGAATTGTTCGCTGATTTTTTGAAATTTTATTTATTTATTGTTTGTGCAGTGCTGAACATGATTCTGGGTACACGATTCGGCCAAAAGAAAAAGCAGTCTTACGATCAGCAAAACATTCTCTGCAGAGTACTGGAAGCCGGAAATTGTAAGCATATTTTGTTTCATTTTTATTTTGACAAATGCATGTTAGTAATAGTATATACATTATGGCGAGACTTGGGCGTGGCCTAAGTAGGAGTAGGGGTAAGTCCCAAAAGGTTTGTGGCTGAAATTTTTTCATTTCAAAATTCGAGGTGACAATTTTTCTGTACGAAACCAAAGCGAGAGATATTTTCGTTTCAAAGTTCGACGTCCCAAAAATTATGCGGCTGAAATTTTTCCGTTTCAAAATTCGAGGTGAAAAGTTTTCCGTAGGAAAATTAAGCGGAACAATAAAACTACCATCAAAAGCGATATTTCGAAAAGTAAAAAGGAAAATTGAAAAACAAGCCCACATTGTGACCAACAAAAATGAAGTAGATCTTGCTCATCCTCATGAGCTAATGGATGATATTGTGTTTCGAAATGTAGAAACAACTGGTAGTTTAACATTTCAGGGAAAAGATTTCATGACTGAGTGGTGTCCAGATGCGCACAGGCCACTTGTCCACAGATCCAGTTGCCCACGGACCACTTGTGCACGGATTGAAATCTTCGTCGACCCAGATGTTCACGGCCCACTTGCGCACGAATCTCGTAACATCCACGGACCCAATTGCCCACGGACCCACTTGCCCACGGCCCACTTGCGCACAGATTGAAATCGGGTGATGCCCAGTTGCGCACAAACCCAATTGAACACAAAAGCGAATTTCTGCCTCCTGAACGATATTCCATCAGTAATTTAAAGATATTGTAAGTTATCATTATCTGACGGAACCTTTTAAAACATTAAATGCTCTCTTCAGTCAGCCTCGCTTGCTTTGCTCGCTTGCCGACGATATACTTACTCACAACCTACCCAGTCTCTAAGGTTGAAACATTCTACCCTAATATAACCTAACCTAATTTACTTGAATGGTCCATGCTATATTGATATGCGACGATACGGTATCCGCTAGTGGGGTAGAAATCTGTGAGTAAGTGCTAAGTGGGCCGTGGAAATCTGGGTCGACGAAGATTTCAATCCGTGCGCAAGTGGTCCGTGGACACCTGGGTCCGTGGGCCAACGGTCCGTGCGCATCTGGTTTCGTGGACAAGTAGTCTGTGCGCATCTGGGTCCCTCCCTCATGACTTAGGCGATGCATCATCTTTTAACAAAGATAGTTGTTTTATTATTTCTGTTGTGAAGAATACTGAAAGATAGCACTAAAACCGAGTTCTGAATACGGGCTTAAGTATTTCAAAGAAGTTTTATTATAAGGTGTTGTTTCATTATTACAGCTTAATGAATTCATCTCAATAAAAGAAATGGTATAGAAGAGGAGGCAGCGACGAGCTAGGAGAGAGTACAACGGCTGGCTCCTCTTCGAGGAAGAAGATTGGGGTGCGGAAGACATTTTTTGTTTGATCAAATGGTATCATTTGGTATCGTTTGTTTGATACCAATGGTATCATTTAATTGGTGCGTATTAATCAAATTCTATTTATACATATATGGTGTTCCAAAACTATTTCCAAAGTGTGCGCTATCGAATAGAAGATAAAATTCTAAAACATAGATAATTTTCGAGTAATTAATCATTATTGAAAATTAACGAAATTAACCAATTGAGACACGGTTGTCTCACCGTTAAGGGAAATGGATAGAGCTACCACGTGACAGGCTACACGGAAAAGACTTTTGGAACACCAAGTACATATATATACAGGGTGTCCCAAAATTACCTGACCAACGGGGTATGGCGGTGTTCGGGAAGCACCACTGATCACGAAAATGACCTTCCTTTTGTCCGTGTTGTGCGCCCAAATGCTGGGTTCACGGATTTGACTGCCGGAAAGGGTTTTCGGGAGTCAGGTACTTGTGGATTCGTTGCCCGAGTAAAAAGTTGGAACTTAACTCTCGATAACAAATAAAAGATTTATTTGAAACAAATAAGTTACGTTAGAATACACTATTAGAATTTAACCCTAAACGTGGTAAGTACGAAATCACGAGGCTGGAGGTTAGTACTTCGACTAAGTTACCGTGGTAACACTTCACTCGTAGCTCTCTTACTTCGTCTGACGTGCCGACAGGCCGTCCGCTTTTTATATCTTAATTATGGAATTTTTAGAGATACAATAACCAAGGATTGTTTCTATATTTCGCCATGGTGTCGGTGATGTGTCTCCTTTGTTTCCATAATATTGGCGAGTGGAATGTGCCGCGTCGCAGCGTGGCTATTCCGTCGCTTCTGACGTAGGCGCATTTCCAAATCTATATTATGGTTTACAACAGTCCGGAAGGTCATAGTTTTTAAATGGGAGCAGGTCAAAGTTGACCAATCAGAGGAAGGCGTCAAGAGAAACGTAGGCACCTGCGAACTCTGAGTTTTCTTCCCTCGCTTTTGTTTCTCGGTGGCTTCAGGCAGAATGACGTCCGCCGAAGACATGCCTATTGGAAACAAGAAACAAGCAACCGAGAAACAAAAGCGAGGGAAGAAAACTCAGAGTTCGTAGGTGCCTACGTTTCTCTTGACGCCTCTTTCTGATTAGTCAACTTTGATCTGCTCCCATTTAAAAACTATGACCTTCCGGAGAAAAACAAGATCCTTTTAATAAAAAAAAAACCCGTGGTTAAACAAACTGATAATAGAGAACGAAAAGGTGAAAGTAAAATAATTTGCGGGATTTGTCATAAACCTGGTCACACTGACGACAAATTTTTTAAAAAGAAAAATGCTAAAGAGTCGTCTAAAAATGTTTTGATGATAGATGAGTCACTTAAATCACTAGAAATCGAGAACGATAAGGAAGCTGTTGAAAGACCTCCAAAACAAAACAACAAAAGAATGTACTGTAGATGTGGATAGTGATAGTTTTTTAATGAGGGAAGGAATTGCTAGAATGTTCCAACTATAATTTAATCCAACAAATGCTATTCTAGCTGGGTTTAATCATGCGTTAGTAGCTCCAATAGCTTCTGCTATGGTATCCGTTATTATTGATAATATATATTTTGAGACTAGCTTTCTTATAGTTGCAGATGAACAATTATCACGGGATATATTAATTGGGTGTAACGTATTAACTAATGCTAGTGTAATAGCTATGACAGATATCACAGGGGTACGGTTTATGAAAAAGGCAGCTTGTATAGTACCAGAACTACGACGCAGTATACAAGAGGTACATTCAGTTAACCGAATCGAACAAGAATCTAAAGTTACAAAAACCATAGAAGATGCTGACGTAATTTGTTCCACACTTGAAAAAAAAAATAAGATTAATTGACCTGTTAAATAAATATTGCAAATGCATAGCTTTAGATATGTCTGAACTGGGTACATTAAAGGGAGCCGCAATGAAAATAGAATTAATTAGCGATGTTCCTATTTATCGACGGCCATATCGATTATCTTTAGGAGAACGCGAAAAAGTTAAAGCTATTGTTGAAGACTTGAAAACTAATGGCATAATTCGAGATAGTAGGTCGCCATATGCAAGTCCAATTATATAAGTTAATAAAAAGAACGGAGAATCACGTATGTGTGTTGATTTTATTATAGACTCTTAAATAAAGTTACAAAACGCCGAAAATTCCCAATACCGAACATTGATGATTAAACTGATCAATTAAAAGCAAACATTTATTTTACAATTATCGATATGAGATCAGGGTTCTATCAAATTAAAATGAGTCCAGAGTCTATTGAGAAAACCGCATTTATTACGCCTGACGGGCATTATGAGTTTTTGCGAATGCCGTTTGGTTTAGTTAATGCACCTGAAGAATATCAAAGTAATGTAGACTCTATATTCCGAGACGTAGCTAAACCTTATATAGATGACTCCCTGTTAGATACTTTAGACATTGAAGAAATGTTTTGTAAATTAGAGGCGTTTTTACAACGAATGCAAGACGTAACAGGACACTTCACCTAAAGACACTTCTCCAAAAGACATTTCACCTAAAGACATTTTACCTAAAGACACTTCTACAGTGCGACACTTCTCCAATGCGACACTTCTCCAATGCGACACTTCTCCAAAAAGACATTTTACCTACAGACATTTCTCTAATGCGACACTTCTCCAATGCGACACTATGGCGTCTTATGGCTGTTTTGGGGTCCGACCTTGAAGTTTTTCCAGCGTAATGACTGTTTTGAGGCCCATAAAGGTGACTCTCACACCAAATTTGTTTATAATTTTTTTATTGTTTATAAAATTGTTTACGATGTTAGGTTAGGTTAGGTTTCGTTAGGTTAGTTTAGCTTAGAATTCCAATGCTGTCACACCCCAAGGTTTTAGTTTTTTTTTAAAAAAAAAACATTAGCTTGCAGTTTTGGCCCTCTAATGCTTCAGGTCCCGAAAGATCGGCAATAATTTTGAAAATAAAAGTTGAGTTAAAATATAAATAAAATATTTTTATTTAAAAATCTTTATAATAACTATACTTGGTAATCTCTTGGAGTAACTAACGTTTTGGAGAAATATCGCACATCAATATTGGAGAACTGTCTCTTTGGAGAAATGTCGCACTTTAATATTGTAGAAATGTCTCTTTGGAGAAATGTCGTATTGAAGAAGTGTCGCACTGTAGAAGTGTCTTTAGGTAAAATGTCTTTAGGTGAAATGTCTTTTGGAGAAGTGTCTTTAGGTGAAGTGTCGTGAACCCATGGAAGAATACGGTTTGACAATGAATTTAGGTAAATGTAAATTTTTTGAAGAGAAAATTGAATATTTGGGAAAAGAGATCTCGTCCGAAGGGGTGAGACCTGGACAAGAGAAAATCAGGGCTATTGCAAAGGCTGCTGATCCGAGGAATGTGTCAGAAGTACGTCAATTCTTAGGGCTTGCTGGCTATTTTCGTAAATTTATAAAGAATTATGCTCAAAAGGTTGCACCACTTACTAGCTCGCTTAAGAAAAATGTAAGGTGGATTTGGGATACTAAGCATTCACAAGTGGTACAAGAAATTAAATATATATTATGTAGCCGACCGGTATTGGCAATTTATGATCCGAGTTTACTAACTGAAGTGCACACAAATGCAAGCTCGATAGGTTTAGGGGCGATGTTGATTCAATTAGAAAATAAAGGTAAACGAGTAATAGCATATTACTGTCGGAAAACCTCAGCTGTTGAAGAAAAGTACCATTCATATGATTTAAAAATACTCGCAGTTTTCTCTGCTTTGAAAACATGGCGTATATATTTACTAGGAATTAAGTTTACAGTGGTTATAGACTGTAGTGCAGTTCGCGCAACTGCAACAAAAAAAGGATATATTACCAAGGGTTTCCCGATGGTGGTCGTATCTTCAAGATTATGACTTTCAGATTATTCATCGTCCTGGCACACGACTTGAGCATGTCGATTATCTGAGTCGAAATCCTGTTGAGGATATTGGGTGTCTGGCGGTGGATATTACTGAAGCTGAATGGATAAAAGCTGTACAATTACAAGACGATGACATTAGAGTCATAAGTAAAATATTAGAATCTGGGGAAGTCAATCCTGAAGTTAAGCATTATTTGGACTTGTATGATTTAAGAAACGGAGTAATATATCGAAGAACAGAGAATGGGAATAAATGGGTAGTACCTAAGACATGTAGATGGAATGTTGTTAAGATGTGTCACAATGATCAAGGGCAGTTTGCTGTAGATAAAACGATTGAAAAAGTAAAAGAGAATTATTGGTTTAAGGGAATGACAAAATTTATTTCTAGATATGTAAACGCATGCCTCAGATGTCTTTATTATAAAATGACCTCACCAGGAAGGCCGAATGAAGTCAGACTATCCATGTCTCTGCGGGGAAAAATCTATAACGTTCCACGTCAGATAATGGCACTGTATTTGAGAGCATTCCTCAGTACGGGTCAAATTGTTTACAAACAATTCGTGTGAATGACGATATGGGACGGGGGCTTCGTCACCAAGGGGGACACATCGTTTGGGGCTTCGGAGAGACTGCGCTCTCTCATCTTTGACTCGTTCATACATTATATTTCTTATTATATGTTATATTTGTTGGGTTTATATAAACTAGTGAAAACTTATTACTACACACTTAAAAATAGAATATTTCAACGGAAACGAATCATCGAATCATCCCTTTTATTACAAATTCTATTTACGGCGCTTGATTTTCCGGATTTAGCGATCGTAACATGAGTAACCCCTATTAAAATCATATCACCGCAATACATACAAATAGAGACTTTCATTTAACTTTTCATATTTCTACTCACACCTTCACGTGTATTAAATTAATTTTTCCTTCTTTGTTATGTACTCTGTTTTTTTCTGGCTTCTGAGGGAGCACAATGTTGAAATTGTTTTGGCAAAATTGTTGTTGTCCTTAGGGGATACATATACCCCAGGGTATTAACAAACGATTCTCTCTTTCCTCCCGCCCTCCCTATCTCTTTCCTTCCCTTTCCTCCCACGCTCTCTTTCTAAGCTAAGATGGCTGCTGTACAGGTGTTTCTGTGTTAATCTGCTTTTACAATTATTAATTTTCAAGTTAACCTGCTTATTAACTCACATCTTCCTGTGCGTACGGGCGCGTTATTATGTTCGCGTGTGTTTCGCCTGTGCCATTTTAAGTTTTATGTGAACACATGTTTACTTCGGTTCGTTTGTTTTTTAGTGTCTTCAATGTGCGTGGACATAGTCGTGTGCGGGCCGTTGATATCTCTGCGCGTGCGCGTTATAGCTGTTCTAATCAGTCAGCTGTTAGCGTGCTCCTTTGTGTGTTTACATTTGTTTCTTCTGGCTTAACTATATAATCCGCTACCTACCTATCTGCTCTATGGATTGCTAACCGCTGTAGGTTTCTGCCTATTTGCGCTTGTCTGTCGAAGCCAAGAATAACCTACATTACATATTTATTATCTATGAATTTTTCATACACCCATACCTACCACATATTGTGACGCGTGCAGAAAATTTATATTTATCACTAAGGCTATTAACACTTTGACTTCCACGCCAAAATCACATGTTTTGCTCAGGACGCCACGGTAGTAACTTTTTTATTTAAATCATATAATGGCAAAACAATAATAAATTATTGATATAAGACAACATTTTTACTTAATGGAGTGTTTATCTGATTGTTGGTCACGGGTAACCACCGTGGCGCCGTGGAAAAAATTGTGGCCGGTCATATATGACCAACATGGCAGTCAAAGTGTTAAGGGGTTTCTCTGGTTTGACGGTCTGATTTTCAAGCATTTTTGGGGATTTTTTTGTGAGGACCAATAAAGAGATAGAACTTTGGAATTTTCATCATTTATTTATAAGTGTTTCAAGAGTATACGTATAAATTTTTAGCTAAAAATATTCATTAGAACAAAAGTTATAACGCTCTGAAGACACCTGCCTTGAAAAAATGGACGCTCACTTCCTCCACGATATCAGCTGATTGGCTTATCCGAAACTAAAAAAATCGGAGGCGTTTTAATCTGTAAGCTTAAATGCACGGAATGAACTATCATGAAAAGAAAATGTTGAAAATTGGACTTTTGACAGACTTCGGAACAAAAAATTTCGAATTTCATGTATCTTTTGTCAACTTTTTGTTAAAAAAAAATAAAAATATTTAAAATTTTGGGGTGTTAATAGTTCATTCCGTGCGTTTATATGTGCTGAGTCGACCCTATAAATTTGAAGTGAATTGGCCAAGCCGTTCTCGAGATATGATGGAGGAAAGTTTGAAAAACGTAGTTTTGAGAAACACGCGTTTGAAGATCCAAGTACAGTTACAACTATAAAAATCCTAACTTACCATTAATCTGCGATAATCTGCTCTTCGAAGCTAAACCAAGACTAAAATAAATTTCACAACATACATAACTACACTCCTAAACTTGTTTCAACTTGTCTGGACTTGTTTTATGTGCATACATTTGTATAGAAGGGTCTCAAGCCGACAGAACACAATAGGGTCGTCCTCTCAGCGCTCCGAACACCTGCCCCTCTTCTAACTGCTGTATCTTTATAATGACTTCGAATTTTGAAAAATCACTTTACCACCATATTCTAGACATATTAAGGAAACAATTTATGCACAAAAAAAATCGATTTCTTGAATCCATCAAACCAGAGAACCCCCTTAAGTGCGCTAGTTTTGGCTGCACCGCTTACATCCATCCTTCGTGTCTGCGTGACGGGTCCGGCTCAGTGCCGCAGTTCTTGAGCTCACGTTGCAAGCTTTTCTATTCATCGCTGCCATCTTCTGGAGGTATCAGCCTTCCTGTACACCCGGCTCAAACGATTGAGGAGAAGGCTTCCCCTACTCAGCACGTTCTTCAGTCCTACGTCATATACGGCGCGTCGTAGATGCGCATAGAATCAGATTACCGATAGCCGTTCAAAGAGTTTTATAAATGTATTGTGCATCATTATGCTAGAATGTATAAGTCGCTACGAAAATTAAGACAATAATTTTGTTCAATTCTACGAAAAAATAATGATTTAAATTTTTAATTTCGACTTACTCTCTAACCATTGACAAAAATTTATATTATTCTTCAATAATATGTAATAATTATAAGTTTAGGTGTAATGATATACAGTAACGTCCAATTGAAGTGCAAAACTTTTTTTTTTACATATCTGTGAAAGTATGACAAATTTCGAAAAACCAAAGACACATTTTTTAGGAAATTTCCTTCTCGTTCAAATGGTAAAGGTTTTATCGTGATCGGATACAAAATAGCCGAATGGCAGGGGTTGGAGTGAAAAAGTGCATTTTGGGACTTTTTGAAAAATTCGAGATCTAGTAGTTCTGGAAGGAAATTCATATTTCTAATTAGGACACGAGGGAGAGCATGCTTCGGCATTAAAATTGAACCCCTATAGGATCACTCTAGGAGGAGTTACACCCCCTTGAAGTGAAAACACGGAAATGGCCATAACTTCCGAACACACCGGCCAATCTGGTTCAGTTTCTGCATGATATCATCTTTAGATTCTCACAAAATTATTGTTCTCGGAGATGATCCCGTGACGGAGATCTCGAGATTTCCCAAGCGCGTCCGAAGCTTCCCCGCCATTTTTCATTAGGAAAGCGATGAAATAGAAGTTTCATATTTATCCACGTTGTAGCTGAGATTTCAACTATTAAAACGCGCTTTTAAGCATCCAAATACCAATACGCTAAGGGGTTAAATTATCCGTTTGAAAAAACGCCTAAATTTTGCGAGTTTCGCTCGAGGCGCTCCGGGGACTACTACCCTACCACGCGCGCCAAGCAATTGTCCCCCGAGCGCCTCGAGCAAAACTCGCAAAATTTAGGCGTTTTTTTAAACGGATAATTTAACCCCTTAACGTACTGGTATTTGGATGCTTAAAAGCGCGTTTCAATAGTTGAAATCTCAGCTACAACGTGGATAAATATGAAACTTCTATTTCATCGTATTCCTAATGAAAAATGGCGGGGAAGCTTCGGGCGCGCTTGGGAAATCTCGAGATCTCCGTCACGGGATCATCTCCGAGAACAATAACTTTGTGAGAATCTGCAGTATTATTAAAGATGATATCATGCAGAAACTGGACCAGATTGGCCGGCGCGTTCGGAAGTTATGGCCATTTCCGTGTTTTCACTTCAAGGGGGTGTAACTCCCCCTAGAGTGATCCTGCAGGGGTTCAATGGGGGTGTTTTTTTAAGCCGAAGGATGCTCTCTCTCGTGCCCTAATTAGAAATATGAATTCCCTTCCGGAACTACAAGTTCTCAAACTTTTCAAAAAGTCCCAAATTGCACTTTTTCACTCCAACCCCTGCCATTCGGCTATTTTGTATCCGATCGCGATAAAACCTTTACCATTCGAACGGGAAGGAAATTTCCTAAGAAATGTGTTTTTGGTTTTTCGAAATCTGTCATACTTTCACAGATATGTAAAAAAATTCAAGTGTTGCACTTCAATTGGACGTTACTGTATATCATTACACCTAAACCTATAATTATTATATATTATTGAAGAATAATATAAATTTTTGTCAATGGTTAGAGAGTAAGTTGAAATAAAAAATTTAAATCATTATTTTTTAGTAGGATTGAAAAAAATTGTCTTAATTTTCGTAGCGACTTATACATACTAGCCTAATGATGCACAATACATTTATAAGACTCAATATATAAACATAACGGAGGTATGATTGTCTGCTGCTTTGAACGGCCATCGGTAATCTGATTCTATGCGCATCTACGACGCGCCGTATATGACGTAGGACTGAAGAGCGTGCTGAGTAGGGGAAGCCTTCTCCTCAAGCCAAGTTTTTTATGCGTCAGAATCGTTTGAGCCGGGTGTACATCAGATCACTCCACATACTCGATCCTC
The DNA here is from genome assembly GCA_963971525.1 of Cephus spinipes. Lineage (NCBI taxonomy): Eukaryota > Metazoa > Arthropoda > Insecta > Hymenoptera > Cephidae > Cephus > Cephus spinipes. The sequence goes on along the minus strand of OZ020577.1, from coordinate 8,211,905 downwards.
CATATGCACCATCATGGATAAAACTACTCCTTCTTCGTCAACCATAACGTTTTTTCAGTTAACTTCCTTGACTGCATTGGTGAAAGACGTAATAAATGAGCTTAAGGGATCATCACAGTGTACAATTTTCAAAAAATCGATTTTTTTTTGTTTTGTTTTGAATTGTCCGATAGTATACGCGGTTATAAACATTCTGTCCAATTTTTATGTCGAAATTCGTATGATTTCGGTCGCTACAGCCTTTCTTAGAAAAAGGGATTGGAGGGTCAGACCTGGCGCACTCCGAACTTTAAACGCGTTTTTCTCGAAATGGTACTTTTCAAAACGGCTGCCACTCTCAATGGAAGAATTTTCAAGCTATCCATTTGAAATGTTAACAGAACATTCTTCACATCATTTTTTATGTTGCTATGGAAGCTTTTTTATTTTTTTTTTTTTACAAAGAACTGTCGAAAAAAAGGCTAAATATTATACGTTTTGTTCAAGCCGACGCCATTTTTGCAAATTTCACTAAAAACAAAAAAGCCTCCATAGGAGCATAACGGCTTTCCTACAGAAACCATTTGAAATTTTTGTGTGAGGTAAAATTTGCGCCCGCAATCCTGGCCACCTTGGGACACCATATTTTCCATTCAATTTTCCACAAATAAAAACAATGTTAAACAATACATAAAGAAACTTAAAAAAAATAATTTTGTATATTTCATAGGTGCTTCAATTTGTAAAAAAAAAAATTAGACCGATTGCCTTATTGCATCCACCTAAAAACAAATCGCGAAAATCGGCTATTTTTCGGGCGCACACATTGTGATGATCCCTTAAGAATCAGCGTGCTGACTTAAGAGAACTTCCAATCATAAAGGGCATTGTGCCTGAACTTGTGGTGATCACGCAAGATATGACCACTTTCATACAACAGACACTTGATATGTCAGCCATAAATACTAGATGTAGTTCTCTTGAGGAAGATGTCAGACTTTTGAGGAGCAAAATACTGCGCTAGTACATCGTGTGTATCGCTTTGAGGAACGTCTCTCTCGCGATCCTGAATTTTGTTCTGATGGCGGTGCTGTACTTAAACCTCAGATCGAGTAACTTATGCAGCATAACTTGAAACTCAGATAGTCGTCACTGGGCTTTCTCCCACTCCCGATACAACCATTGCGAAGACCATTGCGCTCCTTGCTAGCTCCCTAGGCGTTGTCACCAAGCCTGGCATTACATCCCCCATTTCTACAGGAAACAGATACGCCTAGCGTTAAATGGTAGCCCACAATTAGATATATCTACGCCCTAGTAATTTCACTAGCTAAGGCTTAACAAATTCGTGGCAGCGGTGGGATACCATAACTGTTTTCTGCCCAATTTATATATACCTAAAAATGCCAGACAATACTACACACCCTGGCAATCTAACTAACCCTCTTGACAGTTCGGCATATCTCGACTATTTAGCAACTAAAGATGCCACTGACAAAATACCGAAATACGATGGCAAAAATGATAGATTCGGGGATTTCGATACCGAAATTAAAGCCTTACAGCAGGGCTTATCCGCCGGAGCTGAGACAAGGCTTATCAATGGAATTCTTGGCTAGGACGGGCTAGGGCCCATGTAGAAGGCAAATCTTTTGTCGCAGTCAAATCCCTTTTAAAAAGTCTAAGAGAAAAATTTGCTCCTGACCATGACTACGAACATTATCGCAGCCGACTGCTAGATGCCCGAATGAGAAGCGACGAAGACGTGTCTGACTTCTTCTCGCGTCTTCAACGCTATATTCGACGAGCTGTTAGCGAAGTCGAAGAATCAGATGGTGCCAATGAGGCAGCCAGCACCAAGAGACGACTTAAGGCTCGTGCTCTTGATGTGTATATAGATGGCCTGCCGAACGGAATAAGACCATACGTTCACACCCGTGATCCGGCGACCTTGAAGGATGCCTGGGAGCTCGCATTAAAGGACGAAAAACGTTCCCGCGATCGTTCCCGGCGCAAAGAAAGTACACCTCGGGACGAAAGGATGTCGCACGCGGGTCAGTATAACGTTTATCTGGACGACATCATCGTCTATGTACCTACTTTCGAAGAACACGGACGCAGAGTTAGAAATCTGCTGACGCGACTTCGGCAAGTCAACCTGACGCTCCAAACAGAGAAGTGCCAATTCCTTCGCTTGGATGTGACGTATCTGGGACACATTATATCCAGCGATGGAGTGAGACCCGACCCAATGAAACTAGAAGCCGTAAAGAAATATCCACCTCCTACCAACGTCACAGAAGTGAGGCAATTTCACGGATTCGCCAATTATTATCGTCGCTTCATTAAGGACTTTGCTATTTTGACCAAACCCCTAAGTAACCTGCTAAGGGAGGGCCGTAAATTCGAGTGGACCGAGAAGGAGCAAAAGAGCTTCGAAGACCTTCGTGATGCGCTGTGTGAACAACCTGTTTTACAGTATCCGGATTTCAGTCAACCCTTTGTCCTCGCCACTGACGCATCACACGCAGGACTTGGGGCTGTATTTAGTCAAACTATCAACGGAGAAGAGCGCCTTATAGCCTACGCTTCTCGTTCTCTGAAGCCAGCAGAAACTCGATACCATAGCAACGACAAGGAGTGCCTCGCCGCTGTGTGAGCAATTGGGTATTTTAAATTATACTTATATGGCCACCCTTTTACCCTTATCACTGATAACCAAGTGCTAACATGGCTACACAATATGACGGACCAATCGAACCGTAGAGCAAGGTGGAGAACTAAAGTGGGAAATTATACTTTTGGCATCAAATATCGCCCGGGGAAGCTTAACCAAAATGCAGATGCTCTATCGCGCAACCCGCGAAAGTATCGCGACCGTCACTGCTTATCCCATCCCCAAGGCTACAACTACGCGCCCTCCAATCGCTTCCGCTACCGCACCACCAGCCTCGATCCTTCCCCGATCCCAAAATCGGACACAGAGCATGAATAATCGCCCCAAAAAGGTAGAAAGACCACCGAAGACGATAGGTCTTGACACCAACTCCATCGGATCCAGAGTCAAGCGTCGAGAAGACATAAGGCCTACAGCAAAACGAGTGACCTATAAGGAACCGGAGTCTGACACCACGGGGGACGAATCATCAACAGAACAAGTACCAACCTCTTCGCGTCAGTCACCTAAGTATGTTATCCAATACTTCGGACGCATTGGAGACAAATGAACCCTCCGACGACATGCTGGAGACAATCTTCAAGGGCGTATCAGTCACTATCACCATGTGCAACGGTGTCGTTAAAAACGAACCTCCTCTGGACCAACGGGAAGAAATACTCCAAGAAAATCACGAGAGTCTCGTCGGTGGCTACAAGGGCATTACAAAAACCTACAGGCGTATAAACGCCATGCTAAAATGCAATATAATAACACGTAACACGTAAGAAATAAGCAATAAGATCTTCAATTGATATTTACCTAATTCCACTGGATCCTCCAATCAAGAAAGAGAAAATCGTTTTTAAAACCGAGCGTTTACCAAGTCTCTACGATTTTGGCGACGTCTTGGATATAGCAACGATACGAAACCGGAGTATCGTTGCTATGTATTTTTAACGTAAGCCATTACAGATTACGGAACGGGGCATGCTCGATGTTACTCATCACGTTCCATGCTCCGTGAAATACGTAATATTTCGCCAATATTTCCATGCGTGAAATGTCATTACCTGTCACCTGTCATTAACCAACTCTATAGACGAGGTCATTATCATTATCGTTAGTGAAATGAAATTTCTCTACGATAAAAGTCATCGTGACTTTAAAAATGAAGTAATGATTTACTTATCTGTACGAATAAACGCATACACATTTTTTAAATATTTATATATTGTAACGTTCCACCCTTATACTCCCCTATCCTTCATCCTTTTTCCTTCCAATTATCCTTTCTCGATGATGGATACATCAAGAGCCCCACATAAGAGAGTATAGCGCACTGTGGATGTGCAGAACAGTATCTGAGAGAACTCTTCAAATCCTAGTATCGGAACACAATAGAAATACCAGTAAGCGGTTACTTGAAGAAACCGTTAATCCAATTAGTAAAATTAAATGATCAAATAATCGTAAATCAAAATATCAAATCCAAAAAGCGACTTTAACACCTCAGGTGGATAAAAATCGTTATCCCCACTAGTTTTAACGTATGCCTATCGAGGATATAAGCAGCGGCTTCCTCGATAGGAATTCATTCGATCCAGTTGTATCTCTCTAGACTAATCAACTAGATACCTGTGCACCACTAGACGACAAGAAGCAGTAGAAGTTATAGAAAGTTCAAGTATTGAGAAACCTGTACTCTCCAAAAATCCAAATCACCAAAAAACCTTCCAAAGTAAAGATACAGCGAACAGAGGTCATTGTGACTATCTGTGGGTTCTGATCTTTACAAACTCTTATCCTCCGCTGGACCGCAGTCTTCGGACGCATTGTGCACTCTGTTGTATTGAGGCCCCAGTTCCTTCTTTCCGATTCTCTTAGGTAAATAGTTCGGCGAACGGAGGTCATCGTGATCATCTGTGGGTTCCGAATCTTTACTAAAACGCACCGCCCGCCGTGTCACAGTCTTCGGACGCATTATGCACTCTGCTGTATTGTGACATTAGCTAGCCTTTCCCTGCAGTGATTGATTCAGCGAACGGGGGTCATTGTGACCATCTGTGGGTCCTGAATCCTCACTCTCCAGACCTCAGCTACGCCACAGTCTTCGGACGCATTGTGTACTCTGCTGTATTGTGGTGATAGCACTCATCCCCACCCCAAAGATAATTGGCTCGGCGAACGGGGATTATCGTGATCACCTGTGGGTCCCGAATCATTATCATCCGAACCTTCAACTGGACCACGGTCTTCGGACGCATTGTGCACTCTGCTGTATTGTGGTTACAGCTCCCTCTTTCCGATCCAAAAGGCGAGTAGAAAGAGTAAAGTAAATAAAAACACTTCTTATTCCCTATGGTACTACGAGTAAGCTAGAGACAATCATAAAGTGTGTGAGTGTATGTGTGAGAGAGAGCAAAGTATAATATTAAGGATACATAAGTCCGTATTCACAACTCGCTCTTAAGGTCACTAACAGAGTCGCTTGTAGTTAAAACTCACTAAGAAAAAACTTAAAAGCGCACTATTAGCACTAAAAGCGAGTTCTGAATACGGGCTATAGTCTGTAACTTATAGGACAATATATCATTATTTTATTATTTTAAAAAACTCCAATGTCTAAATTGTTTCTAAAGACGCCTGTCCAGTGCACAAACCCTACAAAAAGTCTCGTGATTCCCAATACTCAAAGATCACGAAACATCTCAATATTGACAGAGATAATGACATTTGACAGTGACGTTTCGTGCTCCGTAAAATCCTTAAAGACCCTAGCAACCGATTTCGTATCGTTGCTATGTCCAAGACTTCACCAAAATCGTAGAGACTTAGTAAACGCTCGATTTTGAGAACGATTTACTCCTTCTTGATTGGAGGATCCAATGGAATTAGGTAAATATACAATTGAAGATCTTATTGCTTATTTCTTCCGTGTTACATATTCCATTGCATTGTAGAATTGCCTTAAGAGAGATATTCCAGTGGAAGGGAATGAAACAACAGATAGAAACCTACGTGCGCCGCTGCAAAATCTGCCAACAACAAAAACTGGCTCGTATCAAAACTCGACAGCCCATGCGGATAACAGATACGCCTTCTGACATCTTTGAAAAAGTAGCGATTGACGCCGCTGGCCCCTTGGACATTTCGCCCTCCGGAAATCGGTACGTCCTCACGATACTGGAAAATTTCTCGAAATTCTGCGCTGCCGTTGCTATACCGAATATCAAAACAGAAACCGTCGCGTTAGCCTTCGCGAAGCACTGGATTGCTCTTTACGGCCCTCCTAAAACTATTCTCACTGATCGTGGCGCATGTTTCACTAGTAAGCTTTTCCAACAACTAGCCGCGATTTTCCGAGTTAAAACACTTACCACTTCCGCGTATCGTCCACAATCTAACGGTTCCCTCGATCGTAGTCACATAGTACTTGTCGAATATCTGAAAGCATTCCTCTCTCGTTTCGATGATTGGGATGAGCTACTGCCATTCGCGATGCTCGCGTATCATTCATCAGTTCATTCGGGAACGAATTTTAGTCCATATGAACTTATGTATGGGAAAATCTCGCGCGCGATTTCCGCGTTTCCGCCTGTCGAAAAAACGGCGGAGCCGTGCATAACAGACACGGCAGAGGGTCGATGCACAAGTCGTAGCGGAGCCTGCGCGAAGCGCGAGCATAGCGTAGACGAGTGCGTAAAACCGACCCGAGGCCGTGCTTTTATGCCGGATCCAATGTGCATTGTGACGTATTTTCACGGGATTGACCTCGCCAGAAAATGCAAGACCGACCGGCGCACAACTTTACGCGATTCCTACGCGTTCCAGGCAACCCAGGAGCTAACAAATTTTACTTACGAAATATCTAAGGTATTGTAGAGCGCCAGGTTTCAAACGGGAACCACGTATCAGTTCCTATGGTTCGTCTTCGCGTGCCTACGTTGGCTAACTCAGCTATGCGGAGGCGTCCGGATTCGGAACAATAGGTCGGACGGGTCAGACGATCACGCGACACACAAAATCATTCGGACGCTTCGATCTCAATTAAATGGTTAGATTTTCTACAAGACCGAAGTGATTATTTACAAAAGAAATAGTCATTAAAAATAAATCAAAAGACAAAACAGAAGTACAATCAGGAAGATGTTACAGAGTACTTTGCGTACCGTACGAATTCCAAGCCAAACTTGTCACACCGCTAATCCGCGTTTACCACAATACGATAACCGACCGTCAAGGTCCTGTACGCGTTCTACGCGTTACAAAATCAAAAGTTATAAATGCCTGACGGGCGGATGACAAGAAACAATTCGGAGACGTTACAAAATTCTAATTCAATAATTAATCTCAAAGAAAATTCCAAACAGTGAACCTTGCCGGTCGATGGACCTTCGTGCCGTGGTCTTATTCGAGGTGAGGGATTGTCCCTCCGCGTCTTCGTTACACGCGCAGTCAAAAATCATGAAACAAACAAAATTCCGGTACCACGATTTGCACGAAGTTACGTCGCTCACAAAACGTCAGATATCCTCGCTTACCATGTTGTTCCCTGGTCGCGTAATCCCAGAAAACCAATCGTCGGCCTAATGGCACTTTGTGCACTGGCATACTCAAACAGTAAAATCAAACGTCTATCGCCGTCGCGTGTCCAAGCAAGAATCTCTTCTTCACGCGCTTTGTCGTCGCGTGAAGGATAGCACCCCCTCCCTGTAGGCTAATGGGCGGTGATTCGCCCTGCGGACGAATCCTTCAACCCAGCGTCTTCGCCACGCGTCAGTTTCGAATCTGTCATCGCGACAATTAATAATTTCCATAATATCTCGTAGACAATTCATACATATCGGGTACTACGAAGAGTATCAGTCGTTTTCACGCGAGGGTGCACCAGGCGTCCCTAGATTCTCAACTCGCGGAAATACAATTATGCGCAACTGACGATGGGCGCTATACCATAGGGGTCGGTTGTGGTGCTCATTCGTGTGGCGCTGTGTTCGCCGCTTCCAGTCGTCGTGGTTGAGTACCAGCTGAGTCAAGCTATCCCGCGTTGCGCGCGCCTCCTGGACCAGCAGAGCTGCTCTCCGCAGATAGCGCGAGCGTCGACCCTCGCGGGTCGCAGCTCTCTTCCTCCTGGGACTCCAGCAGGCTCTCCCTCTCTCTTTCTCCGCGTCTTCACGGACACGGCGAGCGAACAACCTATTCGAATTCCGGCAGAGTACACGCAAACAAAAGAAAAATAATGAAATAATCTATCGAAATTTTAATTAGGCCATTGCGGTCGGTGGATCCTGCCTGGACTTTGCTATGGCCTTTAGGCCCGTATCGCGTTTCGGCGTGGTTTTCCGCCGAAGAGAAGACGGGTGAAATCCACTACGTCACAGCACTTTATGCACGGAAATCCCGATTATCGCAATATTCTAGGGCAAGAAAGCCAAAATGCTTCAGGAATAGAAACACTACACTTACAAGCATCGGATCTGTCCGCGCTGTTTTAGCCGTGTTCTGTGATGTTGAAAACAATCTATTGCTAAGATTGTCGAAAATCACTGGTATCGCCATTTAATTTACATTATGATATCAATTTAATGGACGTTGTCGTCCTCAATCATGGAAACAATATCCATGAGTGTACTATGCTCACTGAAAACATTGACCAGCAGGAAAAACACCTCCTACGCGTCCGCGAGCGTGTTGGAAAAGTGGTTAAGTATTCTGCCCTGTAGAACCTTCCCCCTCGGGAAACTTATTATGTCATTGTGTTAAACTGACCACCTAGAACGGTGCTATAATCGGGATTTACGTGTATAAAGTTAAGTTAAAGACTCTTCTTGCTGGCAATGAATAGCTTGTCATAATGATTTATGCGCTGAATGGCCAATCTTACAAGGGGAGGGCGCGACGTTGGGGTCACGGATTTTGGAGCCCTTTTGGGGTAGGAAAGTACTTTATAATAACAAACTGCAGGCTAAGTGGCAGGATGCAACACGGACCCGTTATAGAGAAAAACCGGTTTGAAAAATGCAGTACTGCTTATATACCTGTACCGTTGCCAATGTTTTGGAGAAGGCGGTGTAGCTCGGTGACAGCACGCCTGACTACCACCCGAGCGGCCAAGGTTCGATTCTCCCACCACACGTAGTTTTTTTTTTTTTAATTTTAATTCATTTTTTTTGCTACCCGACAAGCCATGTTTATCTATTAACAATTTTGTCAATTTACGTACGAAATGAGTGGATTGGAACACTATTATTGATTCCTGGGGTGGACAAACAGACTGTACTATGCATGACGACGTTTTCGGGAATGAGTCAGGAGAAACGACGTGCACCCTGAAATTTATACCACCAAAGTGTACGCCTCTTTGTCAACCGTGCGATGTTTATTTTTATCGGCAGGTAAAACTTTTAATAAAGCGCATACAAAACGCCCCTGCTTTATTGAAAGACCAAAGAGAAATAGCATCGCGTGAAGATTCGATCAAAATACAGTCCTTGGTCCACAATCAATTAAGCGCTCCAAAATTTAACAATATGCTGAAATATGCTTGGTTTGCCGCCAAACTTATTGAAGAAAGAGCTATATTTTTAAATGTTAACGAAGTATGCTTTCCTCTGTCGCTTTCAAACAAACATTGCCAGTGCAAGGACGTTGCATTCATAAAATGTTCATGGTGTGAAAACAATTTATGCTTTTCATGCTTTTATGATACATACCATCCAAATAAATGTAAAGGCTATACAGAAGCCAGTAGTGATAGCGAATAATAACAAACATATGTACACCTAACAATACGCTTTGAATCTTTATAACCTTTTCCCAAAAACCAGTGGCTGATAATAAAAAATAATAGTGTTCCAATCCATTCATTTCGTACGTAAATTGACAAAATTGTTAATAGATAAACATGGCTTGTCGGGTAGCAAAAAAAAAAGAATTAAAATTTTAAAAAACTACCTGTGGTGGGAGAATCGAACCCTGGCCGCTCGGGTGGTAGTCAGGCGCGCTGTCACCGAACTACGCCGCCTTCTCGAAAACATTGGCAACGGTGCAGGTATATGAGCAGTACTGCATTTTTCAAACCGGTTTTTCTCGAAAACGGGTCCGCGTTGCATCCTGCCACTTAGCCTGCAGTTTGTTATTATAAAGTACTTTCTTACCCCAAAAGAGCTCCAAAATCCGTGACCCCAACGTCGCGCCCTCCCCTTGTTAGGATGGTACTCAAACAGGTAAGTTGAAGAATACTGTAAACTTTTCTCGGAATGTGAAATGTATTTGTCGACCATCATTCAGTCATACACACTCCAAGTAGGCACAATGCGATGAAAAAAAGGTTTAACACTTATAAATGCCTGTGGACAGAATCATCTTCAAACTTTAAACGAATAATGAAAGTATAACTTCGGGATTACATACAGAGAAACCTCTCAATCGCAATAATAAATACAACAATTAATGGCACAGAAATACTTGTTAAAAATATTAACAGAATAAGGACCATGGCATTTCAAGGATTTAGCACTTTCAATAAAAATTTGTAAAAAAAATGTGTGCAATTGAAGGAAACATTATTAGCGGGTCTCGACCCAGACGTAATAATATCGGAAATCCAGCGCGTAATCCACTATGCCAAATTATTTATTGCCAGGGAGAAGACACTTTTTAAAATAACTTTAAGCAAAGAACTCTCGTCTCGGTGTCTTCTGCCTTTCATTGCCCTGAGTACTACTAAATTACTAGTAAAAGTGCAATTGAAGTCTGAAAAGAAATTTGATTAAGCGTTCGATGAATGATATATTTTCTTCGTCCTCTTGTAAGGCTGAGTTATCAGTCATATGATCCCTATGTTCACATATGAGGGGTGATGCCCAGTTGCGCACAAACCCAATTGGACACAAATGCGAATTTCTGCCTCTTGAGTGATATTCCGTCAGTAATTCAACGATATTGTAAGTTATCTTTATCTGATGGAACCTTTTCAAACATTTAATGCTCTGTTCAGTCCATATACTTATCCACTAACCTACCTAGTCTCCGAAATTTGAACATTCCACCTTATCCTAACGTTACCTAATTAAACCTAGCATAAACTAATGTTGAACCACATACAATATACTATAATAAGACATCGTTCGTACCTAATTCTATTCCATCTATTTAAATGCGTACAGAATTTGGATTAAAAAGCCATTTGTGTCCAATTGGTCTATGCGCCAGTGCCCCCCCCCATTCAACGTAACAAATAGGGATATATTCCACGACCACTTCTCCAGGGGATAGGACGAAAGCACGACCTAAGATCAACAGTCGAGCCAGGGGGTATCACGAGTCGCGGCGAGGGGGCCCCCCTGCTCTGGCGCACAGACCAATTGAACACAAATAACTTTTCACTGCAAATTCTGTTCACTTTTAAATAGATGGAACAGACTTAGATACAAACGATACCTTATATGTATGTGGTTTTACATTAGTTTACGCTAGATTTGGCTAGGTAAGGTTAGAATAGGGTGGAGTGTTCAAATTGCGGAGATTGGGTAGATTAGTGGATAAATATGTCGTCGGCGAGCGAGCGAAGCGAGTGAGTCTGACTGAACAGAGCATAAATGTTTGAAAAGGTTCCGTTAGATAAAGATAACTTATAATATCATTGAATTACTGATGGAAGATCGGTCAGGAGGCAGAAATTCGTATTTGTGTCCAATAGGGTTTGTGCACAACTGGGCATCACCCGTAATTTCTGAGCAGGATGGCGACTCGAAGAGAATCAGGAAGCGTGAACGTTATCCGAACGAACCCTGGGGTCGTCTTATGATGTAGTCGTATTGTGCATTGAAAGATCATATCACAAAGAATAGTAAACAAAAAAAATAGGATTCAAAGGTAATCAATGGAAAATAAACGGCACATCAGTGAGAAAATTCCAGTAGGACGTTCGACCATTGATTATTATTAATGGGAATTCAATGGTGAATCACTAGGTCAATTCAAGTGGTATTTTCGCCCAATCCTTATTAATGGGATCGCAATGGCAAATCACTTGGGAAATTCAAGTGGTGCTTATTTCCATTCGTTAATGAAAGTCCCATAGTAATCACAGAGAAAACTATACCATTTGTTGTACCACTTGAAAGAAATGGAAACCGAAGAGCAAAATTCATGTGGTACTTTAAAGTATTTGGTATAAATTTGAATCAAAAGATGAAACATGCAAAGAACTCAAATGGTATTTTTTATTCTCCACAATAAATGCACATCGAGTTTCAAAGCAATGGGACAAGACGTATTGAACGAGAACTTTCACTTTTATGGTTTTAAAAGGAAATTGAACTCCACCACCATATTGCCATGTGTAACCATTCAAATGATATCGACAGTAGTTACAGGCCACTATTGGCCGTCACAACAAACCCCCACCACTGTCCCCTATGAGTCATGGAGCGTGCCGCGCTGTGTCCCCCGCACCGCACTACGGCGCCACCCCCTCGCCCATGTGGGCGGCTCTCCCCACCACAAACCTATGCAGTGTTCCCCCACCACGCTGCCCTGGTCCTAAGGCCCAAAACTCAGTAGCAGCGGCGCTGTATGTCCCCAGGGGTATATCACGGTCGGTAATTATGCACTGACCACCGGTCGGTAACTTTTTTAATTACCCTAAGAGTGTACCCGTGGTAAAATAGAACACCGTATTTTGTAAGACACATTATGTATATTATAAAAAGCTGTAGTGTGTGAATACGTTTTCGATTATTACCGTATTGTTGACGCGAATCTACTTTAAGTCGTAAAAAACGTATTCTGATTAATTGGTAAGGCCTGGTCCCCCCGTTTCCCAAGCCGCGTGACTTTAAGAATGTTATGCTCAAGATATTCTCCGAACAATGACGTACTCATGGTTCAGATCGCCTCTGAAGAATGTCTTTATCTCAGTGAGAATCCCTGCAGGTGTGCGATGGCGTCGTATAACACTCATTTCCAATGATGAACATCGTGCAGAGGAAAAGATATAGGGAGATTGAGGTGTATGAGACAGAACAAGAAAAAGTTTTAAATAAAAATATATTATAAGCATATTGCAAGATACATCGATCATACAAGTTTATTAAGAAAATAAGCGTTATGCATGGTTGTTCTGGTCCTCCATGATGCTCCGCACGAAGGAGAGGTACTCGTGGTTATACAGGGAGAGCAGCTCCACTAATAATTGGTAAAGTACCGGTGACCACAGGCCTTTCTTCTCCAGAGTCTGTCGAAGATCTCCCAATATGCTGTCCCTGGCGGAGGCGTCATCGCCGCGACGGTCGAGTTCCGCAATCAGCGTGTCTTTACAGTTGTTAGCACTGGTGGTAATCTCGCGTAGCTTGGTTATTTGCAAGGTTACGCAGCGCAGGACCCTCTGGAGATTGAGGTAGGACACCCTCTTCATCACAACCGTAGGTGTGTATGCCCTAGCTCTTTTAACATCCGAGCCATCGTTGTCCGTAGACACAGGGATTGCCGGCTTGATAATAATTGCCCGCTCACCGTACGAGTACGTGAAGACTATCTCATGAGTGGCCATGATAATAGGAGTGTTGAAAGCCTCGGGTACCTCCTTGATGTTATCCTCGGCGGTGAAGAATTTGTCGATGACGGGGAAGTGGTCGGTAATGATGGCCCATTCGGTTGGTTCAAACTCCACGCCGGAATAATCTTGATTAACGATGCGTATTACAGGTGATAAGCTTCCCGAACGATTTAGAGAGAGGCCGGTGATCACTTGCTTCGAAAACGATCGGTTTAGACCGTACGCAGTGGGCAGCAGTACTTGCTTCTTGTACATGGTTGTAGTAAATACTATTATACGATCGGTGCGAGGGTCTGAGCAGTACTGTCTAAGGCAATATCTAAAAAGCAGGTCATCGAAATATTGGTGAACATGTCCCCCACCACCGCCACCATAGCCACACCCCGTTTTCATAGGATGCAGCGAACAAAGAGCCTATGGCCATGATACTGCTGATATCGCAGAATGTATCAAAGATGACGAGATGCTGATATCCTATAGCGAGTGATTCACGTGAATCACTGTACTGCTGGGTGCATCTGCATCAGCGTTAAGATGATCCTGTGAAAAAGAAAACATGCAGCTGGGGCACGCGCGAGCAGGCAGCGATGTACAGTCTAAGAAAAGCAGTAGAATCATTACAGTGAAAAATTTACCGACAGCTACCGTAGAAAAAAGAAATGGATCGCTACGACGACGACGACGACAACGACTTTTTGAGGCATAGAGATGTGCAGTGGGCGAAGACACGAGCCCTCTATCAGTACGCAAATCCCGAGTACGATCCAAAGAAAGAGGCCGTACGGGAGTGGCTGAGATTGGGACATTTAACGGGTGTACCGCTAGCCTCAATATACATGACGAAACCGGGAGCACTGAACATTGAAGACATAGGCGTTGATAACCCCGACATGATCTGTCGTAAGGGCTGGCCGTCGGGTGTAAGACCCGTGATACTACCCGAACTGTCTATAGCAACGATACTGGATAAAGGACACCGTGATTTCACACGCTGTAGCGTAACGCTGGGTTTTATTTCCGATCAGCGTTCTAACGATAGCCCTTACGCACAGCGCATATGTACCAATGAGTGGTTTGCGAAACATGAATGGTGCATGTCCGACGATAGTAATCCCAAATGCCGCATCACGTATCGGCGCCCTATGGCCAAATCAGAGCTAACGATATTGAGGAAAAGGTGGGGCAGACCCACACCGGAAGAACTACCGCGTCGTGCACCTATGCGTCTGGAGTCGCAGGCCTGGTTAGCGGCATTCAATCATCTTGAGAGATTACGCGAAAGTTGCGTCACACTGTGGTGTCTGATGCGGAGAGGGAACACGCCGAAGGATCGAGCAATTTGACGTACTACGCAATGGACACACGAACAGCATCCCGACGCAACATACGGCATATACGGTGTATGGCAATTTTTCGCGACGAGAGCTGCGAAACACTGCTGCGGGATGACCGTGGCGGAAAAGATATCGACGTACAGCTTATCGGTGGTGATATCGATGAGTTCGATGCTGTAAAAGATTGGTATGATCTTTTGGTACCAGTCGATTGTAATTGATAAATATAAATAAAGTAAAAAATACCTATGTACACGGCGTAGTATGATTCGTATCTCTAACCCTACACTACGACGATGAGATGCTGATGCAACCTCAAACGGTGCGCGTCAGCAGATCGCTGCAGCTTCCGACGCAACACTTCTATACAGGTTTTTTTTTATCCGTATTATGGATACGTAATATTTCGCGATCGGCGAACGAGCGATCAATAATATGTAATTCATTTTTACGATTAAAACGCTTCTATCCGATTTTTGACGAATAACGCTTCAATAAGAAAGTCGTGCCATTTTTTGCTGATTCAAATGTATCGCATGGTATTGTTTTGAAATTAATATCGCCGTGACTGTAAGACGTCCGCGGACTGGACGTACCCTGTTTTAGTTCGTATCACGACGTCTTGGCAGATAGACTGATAACTTACATCAATCACCAGCTCTAAGCAAAGAAAAAAAAAAAATGTCATCTTTGGGGAATATTCGCGATTGTATCCTCGATTTCGTCAGGACACGTCGTTTGAATAACCCTAGAAACCCGAGATTATTCTCACCGGAGTGGTGTCGCGAGTTAAGATATTTCGGTTTTCGCACGTTAACGTTTAGATTAAAAAGTGTGTTTGCCCATTGTTCTCTGCGCGTGCTAGCGAGGGGTCATGAAAGAGGATACTTCAAGAACGATCCGTACATACTCTCGCTAGCCGCAGAGTGTATCAACAAACGCGGAGTGCGCGATAGCCATATCACCAGGGCTATTATAACCGATCATCTGTTTCACGAAGGTATGTATCTGTCGCTTGCCAGCAACAGCGCCTACACAAATTGCTTTTTTTTTAAAAAAAAAAATAATAAAATCAAATTTTACAAGAATTGACGCGCTTTCATCACGAAGTCGTCCCCGAGGAGGAGGAGCAGTTGCTTCTAGGGTGCCTCGATTGTATAGAGGATGTTTACTCGGAGCCCCGCACCAGCACGGCGACAGTGATACAGCGTGCTAACGGTAAAACATACTTTTAAAAAAAAAAGATTACGGCTAATTTACGTTTTATTTAAAAAAAAAAAAAGTGGCAGGTCCATCGACAGCGCTGGATATACAGTCGATGGAGGAAGAAGAAGAAGAAGAAGAAGAGGCCGAAGAATCGTTCAACGATACGTGGGGTATGCGTTAAAACAGCATCGGAAACAAAAGGGGGAAAAAAATGCAATCTGCTTCATAATTTTCTTTACAGATGAGATCATGTCAATAGCATCGGCCGTTAGCGACCACAGGGACCATGACAATGGTGATGAGGATGACCACTCCACAATATCCAGCGCTTCTAACGAGAGCTATCAATGTAATAATTATAAATTTACAGATATCATTGAAAACTCATCTGTGTGAAAATAAAAAGTAAAAAAAAAAGTTGTAGATCCGTTGGAGGCTGCTGGTTACAATGACCGCATTGCACCGGGTAACGCACGGCCGCTGCAGGAGCACGACGACGACGACGACGACGACGACGACGTGGAAGAACCGATACTGTGGGTTCTCAGGAACGGCGTGTACGAGGTAGCGGATGCCGACGAAGCGGCCGATGCATTAGCGGCGCTCGATGAGGCCCCGGGCGCCGCGGATACCCTCGAAGAAGAAGGTAGCGTTGAAAGAGATATTCTTTAACATTTAAAGCCTTCTTTGGCGAAACGGCTAACTTTAAAAAAAAAAATGTAGGATATGATGAAAACCTGGTAGGCGCTGTATTCTCATACATCGGGTCGATGTTTAATCCTCGTGAGGAATGAGAAGTCAGTATGAGCCAAATACTCTTTCTTTTTTTCTTGATTAATAAAAAAAATAATAAAAAACTCTTTTTCCAAACGCTAGATGCGGGCGCGCAATATCAGATCGGCGGGGGACCCCTTCTTCGGTCGCAGATTGATGACAACGAAGACGCCGACAACGAGGGATTGAGCGATAACGACGTGTTACCACCAGGGCATAGGTTTACCGTACAAGCCGAAACGACGCGTCGCATAAATCGGTTCCGATTAGACGGTCGCGAAATAACAATGGCTATCCGGAGGCCGCCCGAAGACCCTGATACAAATACGATATCATGGTTACACGGGGCAGTCAGAGATATACACGCGTACCTCACAAGCTCGTGTACCGCGCGGGACTATATAGGCCTAACGATCAAATCCGACAGTTTTGCGTGTGGGGCAGCATGGGTGTCGTACAGACCGGCTCGAGAACTTCTCGAAAACGACGTGTGGGGTGTGATATCGTCCGTCGCACAAAGCGCCCAGGCATTCCAGATAGATAGGTCTTTTGTCATAGAGGCGTGTATAGTCGAAGTACCGCGGGGTACGGGGCGTGTGCAATTAGCGCACGAGTTTGTAAACAAAAACTCTATACTTACCATAATAAACACCGATAATGTCTGTCTACCTAGATCGCTCGCTGCGGCGATGGTGCACGCTGAACGTGGGGAGGTGCGCTCTGGGGCGTTGCATGAGCGATGGAACGCAGTACGGCGTCAACGGGGTAAATTTCAAAAACAATTAGCTCTCGAGCTTGTGACAAGTGCCCGTGTAGACATACCGCCTGATGGTTGCGGTATTCCGGAAATTGATAAATTTCAAAGGCACCTTGCTCAGGATGGTATAGCCATTGTTGTTTACGAGTTTGACAATATAGGCAGCGGCGAGAAACCACTGTACGACGGATCGCAGATAGTCGATAACGCGTACGGTTCAGGGAAACCACGGCAAACGCTCCGCATTCTGTATTATAATAATTCGCAGCATTATCAACCTATTTTAAATATGCGGGGTGCGGTCGGTAGTCGTGGTTTTTGCATACCCTGTAACAAATCTTACACGTACGAGGCAGAGCATAAGTGCTCCCGCAAATGCGCTAGATGCTTCGGAAAACCACCCTGCGATTCGGCTCTCCCCACATTGTATTGTCGCGAGTGCCATAGGTACTTTTTTGGTCAACGCTGTTTCGATAATCACATAAATACGTTGATTAGTAAACAGAAGGGCAGAGAAAAGAGCGTGTGTCAGGCCATTCGCAGCTGTCCGCAGTGTCTTAGACCTCTTCAAGGAACCTCTCGTAAGCACTCTTGCGATAAGGTGTATTGCAGCGTCTGCAAGAGTGTTAATGACGTTGGACATCGGTGTTACGTCAGGCCGGTAAAAAAGGCGCCCGTGGAAAAAAATATTCTGTACATCTTCTACGATTTTGAAACACAGCAGATACAGAAGCTGCCCGGTGACGACGCGGTGCGTATCCACACACCAAACTTGTGCGTCGTTCAGCAAGTGTGTACAGCATGCATAAATGATACAGATCTCGCGAGGGTATGCCCGTCTTGCGGTGTACACGAGTACATCTTCGAAGAGGATCCCGTAAAGCAGTTTGTAGATTTCGCGTGCGATCCTAAAAGAAAATCGTTTCAGAGAGTGATCTGCGTGGCGCATAATGCCAAGGGTTTCAACGCGCAGTTTGTACTACGGTACATCGTGAAGCGTAGAAGAAAAAGTCTAAAGCCGCCGATGCTGCTACTCAGCGGTACGAGCATCATAATGATGAAGACGAGCCGTGTAACTTTCGTAGACAGCCTTAATTATTTTCATATGCCGCTGAGTGCACTACCGAAAGCCTTCGGCCTCGCGGATGCGGTCGGTTTGAAACAAAAGGGTGTCTTCCCGCATCTGTTCAATACACCTGAGAATCAGCATTATATCGGTCCGTTACCAGCGCTCGAGTTTTATTCGCCCGATACGATGTCGCCGGCTCAGCGTAATCAGTTTTTAGCATGGTACAACGAGCAGTGCTCTGCGGGATACGTATTTAACTTTCGAACCGAGTTTATAGATTACTGTAGATCAGACGTTACCATTCTCAGGCAGGCTTGCGTTTCTTTCCGAGAAATGTTTCTTCAGCATGGCAGCGTTTGCCCTTTCTCGGAGAGCACAACCATAGCCTCGGCGTGTTCGAGAGTTTTTCGGAAAAACTTTTTGCGGGACGAGCAGATAGCTATTTTACCACCGGGCGGGTACCGATACGGTGACAAACAATCGCGTAAGGCTGTCTTATGGCTTCTTTCGCTGGAGCATCGTTTGGGCTGTGCCATAGTTCACGCAGGGCGCACTCGGGAGTATCGTCTACCGGATGGTACACCCGTAGACGGTTACTACCTGGACGCCACCACAGGTTCGCGACACGTATTCCAGTTTCAGGGTTGTTTCTGGCACGGTTGCCCAAAATGCTATCGTATAAACAGAGAAAGTCATTTACACACGAGTGGATCCATGGACGCGCGCTTCGAGAGAACGCAGGCTACGAGCGATAAGATTCGGTATTTAGGTTACGAGCTGACGGAAATTTGGGAGTGCGAATTCGACCGCTGGATAAAAGATTCCGAACAGGCCTCTTTATATAGATCGCTGAATGAGAACCCGCTGGTATCGCAAGCACCGCTCGAACCCCGCGATGCTTTCTTCGGTGGTCGTACAGGAAATACCGTCAGTTTTTACGAAGTCGAGGGGTCTGAGAGGATACATTACGTAGATGTGTGCTCACTCTACCCCTTCATTTCGAAAACGGGGAAATTCCCTGTAGGTCACCCTACGGTGTACGTGGGCGATGACTGTCGTGAATTAACGGGTGATCGCAACAACATCGATAGCGTGGAGGGTTTGATTAAGTGTGTGGTGTTACCACCGCGAGATCTGTATCATCCCGTGTTACCGGTACGCATGCACGGTAAACTGCTCTTCGCCTTGTGTCGTT
This sequence comes from Cephus spinipes, assembly GCA_963971525.1. Lineage (NCBI taxonomy): Eukaryota > Metazoa > Arthropoda > Insecta > Hymenoptera > Cephidae > Cephus > Cephus spinipes. The sequence goes on along the minus strand of OZ020577.1, from coordinate 8,192,371 downwards.
CCTGTGCAGAGGCCATGCTACAGGGGTCGTGTCCTCACGAGAATCCCGCGGATAGAGTATTCGAAGGGACCTGGGTCGTGGACGAGGTCAAGCGCGCCGTACGTAAGGGGTATGAAATAACGCTGATACACGAAATATGGCAGTATGAGATTACCCAGTACAATCCGACGACACGGACGGGCGGTCACTTTGCCGATTACATAAACACGTTCCTAAAGATTAAGCAGGAAGCTAGTGGCTGGCCGCGCGAGTGTGGCGACGACGACGCGGCCAAAAAACTGTATATAGAGGAGTACGATCGGGTCGAGGGTATTCGTCTGGACCCTGGAAATATAAAATCAAATCCCGGTCTGCGGTCAGTCGCAAAATTATGTTTGAATTCGTTTTGGGGCAAGTTTGGGCAACGCGAAAATCTGCCAAAGACGGAAATTGTAACGACTCGTCAAAAACTCGTGAGTCTGCTTACGAGTCCGGAGGTCGAGATTACAGGTATTCTGCCCGTAGATGACGAGCTGCTTTACGTCGGTACGCGTAGTACGAACGACGCGTTGATACCCACAGCGTACACAAACGTTGTTATAGCTGCGTATACCACGGCTCAAGCTCGCCTTAAGCTATACGACTATCTTGAGAAATTAGATCGGCGTGTACTATATTACGACACCGACTCGTGTATATACGTATCAGGTGGCCGGCACGCCGATAACGCTTACGAGCCGCCGCTCGGCAGTCTTTTGGGCGATTTAACGGATGAGTTGGAGTCGTACGGTGTTGGTAGCTATATTACGTCTTTTGTCTCGGGAGGCCCGAAATTTTATGCGTACCGAGTGCGTAAGCCAGACGGTTCTTACGCTGAGGTCTGTAAGGTCAAAGGTATCACGATAGACTACGCGACGAGTCTGGCCATTAATTACAACTGGATACGTTCTTATGTAGCGGGAGAGACCAGCGAGCCTGTCGTTTTACACTATGACGCGATACGGCGTACACCGTTTCACGACGTAGTGACGCGTCTGGAATCAAAAACGTGTAAGCCTACAGAGCTTCAAAAGCGGCGACGCGACGGTCGTTTCGGCTCTTTGCCCTACGGATTTATGTAATTAATATTACAAACAAAACCTGTATAAATGTATATACATCGCCTGTACAATAATAATAATAAAAACATATTTATTTGAAAAAAAAAACCTCTTTATCGATCTATTTCCGAAGACTCCATCAACCCGATCATGTTATTTATTTTTTTTCAGCGACGCTTCGAACATGCTAGCCGTGCATTATGGCTAGCTATGCGGTTGACACACATACATACTGACTATTAGCTCACAGGTGCACGATGAGCTCACCCGGACGAGGGGCTAGCAACGTCACCGATAAGAGCTAGCAAGCGCGCGCGACGTCACGAGCCTCACGCGTGTCGCGCGCCCGCCGCGGCCGGGGTCCCGCGATGGAAGGAGGGAGCGTGTAAAATTTAGCAGACTCTGTAACAGTATATTCGTAAAGGACACCACCAAATAGCCTCATTTAGCATAATGGACACGCGGTGGAAGCATCCGTGGACATCGATGATCTGTGGGCCAACGGGATGCGGGAAGACGTTTTTCGTAAAGAAATTCCTACGGTTCATCGAGGACATGAGCGACGTGCGATTTGCGCGCGTTCTCTTTCACTATGCAGAGTGGCAGGAGGAGTACAGGGAGTACGGGAGCGCTATAGAGTTTCACGAGGGACTGCCGCAAAACACAGATTACGGCAACGACCCACGCCCGAAACTCGTCATCATCGACGATCTCATGAGGGAATCGTCCAATAACACGGTGGTCGACCTTTTTACCAAAGGCAGCCATCATAAGAATATCAGCGTTATCTTCATTACGCAGAATCTCTTTCATCAGGGGCCCGGGCAGCGCGATATCTCGTTGAACGCAAACTACATCGTTGTGTTTAAAAATCCGCGCGACAGAGCGCAGATACAGCATCTGGCGAGACAGGTGTTTCCTGAAAATCCGCGCTTCGTGCAGGAAGTCTACCGCGATGCCACCGCCGAACCGCACGGTTATTTACTACTCGATTTGAAGCAATCGACGCCCGATAACTGCCGCTTTCGCACGAACGTGTTTCCTTCGGAACCGTTCCACTACGTGTACGTACCGCGAAAGGGTATAAAGGGTGGGTACGCCGATCGAGACGTACCAGTCATTCGGTTGTAATGGTATCCAGCGCACGCTGCTCTATAGGGCGGAAGCACGCCACAGTGTTGAAGGCTATTTGCCACCTGGACAGCAAACAACGTAGCGCCTTGTTACGAGCGGCCGACCCACGCCTCGTCAACTGTATATGCGAATATGCTCTCAATATCCTTCGCGGCAACGTACCTCTCAAACCGACTCAGAAACGGCGCTTACGAAAACACGCACCGCTGCTGAGACGTTTATCCAGACCGGGTTCGGCAGTCAAAACTAGAAAGCGCCTTATCGTTCAGAGCGGCGGTTTTTTACCTCTTCTGTTAGCACCCATACTGGGTACCGTCATATCAAAACTCATAGGGGGAAGCGGATAGGATATACGCCGAGATGGAGCATGCGAAAAAGATGGTTCTCATTCCTCATGAGAGCGTGAATACCGTGCACCAGCAGTACCACCGTGCAGCGCCTCATACGCATCAGTACAGTCAGGAGGGCATTGACACCGTTAACACCGTACAAACCCCTGGGACCCCCTTAAGCAGATTAGACGCGTCGATGAAGGAGATCCTACACTCGCCGAATTTCATTGACGAGCGCGAAAAGTGGAAGATGTACAATCAGGTGCTGCAGCGTTATCTACACTTTATCGAGGACCTGCGCAATAACGTCGACGAGGATAGGCGCGCCGATAGCGATAACAAGAAGAAAAATAACAATTCTGCGGAGGATAACGCCCGGAACCAGACCACCGATGCTGACGACGACGACATCATTGCCAGTGTACCCCAAAAGTACAGGACTAAGGCGCGGCTCTTACTAGGCAGACTGCGTGGCGCTGGCTCACCACACATTTCGTGGAGTAAGCAGGGCGTTACGCGTATCGGTGGAAACGTCGTGCAGGACGCCAACATCGTTGATTTAATCAATGACGCTATGCGCGAGAGAAAAACGGCGAGACCGGCGGGGAGTCGGCAGTTTGCGCGGTTCCTCCGTACTGCTGGTATACCGCGCGAATTTATTGGCAATCAGCGTCTATGGACGGAGGGGAGCAACACGACGCCTCTCAGTAATCAGTCACGGCGTCGTGTAACAATCGTACCGCGCCCAATCGGCACGACTCAGAGCTCGTCCACGGAGGAGGAATTTGGCGAGGCGTTTGAGGAAGTGTTTAGAGACTCAGGGGAAGCAGAAGAGGTCGTGGGGAAAAGACATACACGATCCGTGTCGGCTAGTACAGCCAACGATACCGAGAAAAAGAAAAGATTAGAATGGTTAAGGCTGCCGTGAAACAGAAGAAGAAGAAGAAGTCGGGTGATGACAGTCTTCTGAGGCGTCTTTATTACACACCAGCAGAGCCGTCTTCGTACGCCGGTATCGGTAACCTCGAGCGATCGGTTAAGGGTAGGGTAAAGCGAGATTCCGTCGTACATTGGTTAGAGGCGCAGGACGCGTATACGCTGCATAAGCCCGTACGTCGTACGTTTCAGCGCCGCTCTTACACCGTCAGCAATATCGACGATGTTTGGGAGGCTGATCTCGTGGACCTTCGCTCGTTGAAGGAGTACAACGATGGTTACACGTATATACTTGTAATAATCGATGTACTCAGCAAATACGCTTGGGTCGAGCCTTTACGCGATAAGTCCGGTGCAACGGTAGCAGCGGCATTCCGGAGGGTTTTGACACGTAGTAAGAATAGGATACCCGTGTACCTACAGACAGACAAAGGTAAAGAGTTTACCAATGGCGTATTGCAGCGTCTGCTCGAGGAGCTCGGCATAGGATTCCGCGTAGCGCGCAGCCCCGACGTAAAGGCAGCTGTCGTCGAACGCTACAACCGTACTCTGAAGGAGCGTATGTGGCGTTACTTTACACATAGAAACACGCGGCGGTACATAGATATTCTTCAGAGCCTCGTGGAATCGTACAACAGGACACGTCACTCTGCGATAAGAATGCGTCCAGTCGACGTAACCATGTATAATGCCGCTACGGCCCGTATGAACCTATCCATGCGATACGCCACAGCGAGCCCGCGTACCCCTAAATACGGTGTCGGTGACCTGGTACGCATCAGTAGCGCTAGGAACCCTTTCGCGAAAGGTTACGAGGGGGGTTGGACTCGAGAGATTTTTAAAATCGTACGCCTAGGTACAACGAGAGAACCACCCGTCTACATCTTAGAAGATCTAGCCGGCGAGGAGATTGACGGTATTTTTTACGAGGAGGAGCTCGTTCGAGTCCGCAAGGACCTCGCAAAGGACACGTTTCTCGTCGATCGTGTGATAAAACGAAGCGGTCGTGGGAAAGCCCAAAAAGTACTGGTCAGCTGGGTCGGCTACCCCGAGAAATTTAATTCGTGGATACCGGCATCCCACTTAAAGAACAATGAAGGACCAATTTTATCTCGTTCTGCCCAGTAACAGCAGTATGTCGTACTATCCCGAAAATAAAACTACCAGTTTTACCACGCATCTACCTCATCAGATCGATTTACACGGGGCGTGGGCTGTTGCTCTGGTCGAAATACAGATCCCTATGACCTTTCTTCACGTGCCCGCAGCGCTAAAAGACTGGGAGCACGTGGGCATTGTCACCACACGCACCAAACCGCGGAAGAACCACAAAGAACCGATAGTGGGTCTTATGATGACGGGTTCTAACGTGGCGCACGGTGTTTATGACGACGTAAAGACACTCGTTGACGAAATAAACGCTACCAGGGCTATGAAGGGCCGTCTGCAATTAGAGCTCTGTAGAGGCGGTTACGCTAGCGTATCGCTCGTCTCTACCGATAACGATCTAGACGACCCACACGAACTGAGACTCTGCCGGTCTCTGGCGCGCATCTTAGGTTTTCCCGAATCGGTCGTGGTATCGAAAGCACAGCCCGTTGTGATGGCCGATCAGCCGATTAGCCTGATCAACGCCCTACCTAAGATGCTTTTTGTTTACACAGATGTCTGCGAGCCGTATATCACCGGAGACGTCCAAACACCCTTGCTTCGTGTGGTTCCCCTGCAAACGGATAACAAATACGCTTACGCAGCCATGAAAGTACTCTCGTTTTCACCGTTAAAGTATATACCGCTGCTCCGCACGACTTTTCAAACGATCGACATCGATATAAGAGATCAACTAGGCGAACCTATACCATTCGAATCAGGGACGCTCTCCGTAACACTACACTTTAAACGGCTAGACTGATGGCTCATTACACCGACTACTACGAGTCGCAGATCGGTGGTGGATATTCCACGAAATTTCGGGTATTCGCGGGGTCGCCTTATCAGCGAGGACATGGTATTGGTAGCTTTCTCGGTGGTCTGTTTCGGCGTGTGTTACCTTTGCTATCGAGAGGAGCCCGAGCCGTCGGTAAGGAGGCGGTGCGCGCGGGCATGAATATCTTGACGGACGTCAGCGAGCGCGGTGCTCCGTTGAAACAGGCGTTTCGCACCAGGACCACCGAATCGGGTATGAATCTTAAACGTAAGGCGGAGGCGAAAATTGACGAGCTCATGAAAGGATCGGGCTATAAAGCTGTAAAACGACCACGCGGCACCCACTCTATCATCGGCGTCGCTGGAAGGAGCATCGCCTCAAGAACTGCTAACAAGCGTAAGAGACGTACGGGGAAGAAGGCTGCTCCGCGTCGAAAAAAAAAAGTAGTAAAAAAAATAAAGTCAAAAACTAAGAAACCCAAAAATCGTCGTAGGATCGCTAGTAAGAAAGTAAAGCGGAGTGTGCTGGATATCTTCTCCTAAACGCTACCTCTATCATGGCCTTCCTACACGCACACTCCTGCGAGTGTATGAAATCGGAGCTCGAGCTCTTTACACTGCCACCGACACAGACCACTATAGAGAGCACACAGTGGGTACACTACAAGCCCATCTCATCGCTGACCGATGACTCGCCCATTGAATTTGTCGTGCCGGGTAACGGCGACGAGTACCTCGATCTAGCACACACCATGCTGAGTTTACGCGTGCAGCTACGATCCAAGGATGCGCTAGCCCCTGACGCTCTGAGCAAAGCAGCTCCTGTTAACAATCTGCTACACTCGCTGTTCAATCAGGTGGACGTGTTTCTTAATCAGAAACTCGTATCACCGCCTAATAACGCGTACGCTTACAGGGCCTACATAGAGACGCTATTAAATTATGGGCCAGCCGCTAAGGGGTCCCACCTCTCGAGCGTACTCTGGTACGACGACACGCCCGGTCATATGGACGATACAGCGGGCAAGAATATGGGTCTCGTGAATAGGCAGGCGTTCGTCGGTAAAGACAAGACGGTCGATCTGATCGGTCATTTGCATTGCGATGTGTTTAACCAGGAAAAATTTTTATTAAATGGTGTTGAGCTCCGTTTACGCCTCGTACGCACGAGAGACGGTTTCTCCCTCATGGATCCAAAGAGCGAGTGTTCTTTACATATAACGGAGGCCACGCTCCTCGTTAGACGCGCCAAAATAAGCCCCGGTATTCTAATTGCTCATTCTAAAATGCTATCAAAGACAACTGCAAAGTATCCGCTTACGCGTGTAGAGGTCAAGGCGCTGACGATGCATGCCGGCTTGCACGGTGGTACTATGGACAACGTGATTCTCGGCCAATTACCTAAGCGTATTATAATAGGCTTCGTCGATAACAAGGCCTTCAATGGCAACTATCAACTCAACCCGTTCAATTTTAAAAACTATCGTATTAATTTCTTATCGCTGTACGTCGACGGTGTTCAAGTACCCTCGAAAGCACTGCAGACAGATTTCGGTAAAGCCGGTCTTTACGTGGACGCGTATCATACCCTCTTCAGTGGCACGGGTATACACTTCCTCAACGAGGGTAATTCGATATCTAGGAGTGCTTACGCAGACGGCTACTGCCTGTTCGTTTTCGATCTTACACCCGATCTCTCGGCAAATAGCAACACCCACTGGAATCTGATCAAGCACGGTAGTGTACGAATTGAGGTACGCTTCGACGATCCGCTGGCCACCACCGTGAACTGTATCGTATACGCCGAGTACGATAACGTTCTGGAGATCGACGCCTCGCGGCAGATCGTCGTAGATTACGGCGGCTAAACAATCGAAGAAAATACATAGGTCAGCAATTTGGGGTATGCGTCATCGTCTTTTTTGTGCACTCGGTATCGCCTGTGATCGGTAGCATCGCCGTTAGTTTCTCGTTGAACGCCTTCGAGTTAGCACCGCTGCGATGGATTTCGTGATCGAGATTGAGTACTTCAAAGACTCCGAGGGACGTCTGGCGCCGAAGGAGATCGGCGTCGTTGCTGTGGAAAGAAAATACATAGGCCACTGGATCGTTTCACCGCCCTGCGATTTCAACGAATTACCACCGGCGATCAGAAGTGAGAACAACACCATGACCCGCTATCGACACGGTCTAGAGTGGTTCGACGGTGGTGTGACGTACAAACAACTATACAACAATCTCCGAAATATTGCCGGTATTTCGCGGAGCATATACACGCGGGGTCCGGAGAGCGTACTTTTTCTGCAGACCGTTATGGCAAGGGAAGTTATAAATTTGGATGAAACCCCCGATAACTCACCATACGAGGACTTCCCACCGAATCGTGACCATTACGAGTGTATCGTTCACGCCTGTAAGGAGAGCCGGGGATCGTTCACCTGCGCTCTGAACAACGCATTGCGTCTTGAATTCTGGCTTCGAAATAACGGACCGCATATATGAACACGCTAGACCTTTACCTTGGCCTTCGCGGTATATCGGAGCATACGACGGGTGTCTACGCAGCTGATAGAATACCCCGAAGCTGGTCGAAACCCGCTGCAATTATCGCCAACACGGACGATCATACGAAGCCAGGAGCACATTGGGTTGCCATGTACGTGGACGCTGACGGAGACGGCTACTACTTTGACAGCTACGGATTACCACCGCTGAATCATCACCACGCATCGAGACTCCGACGGAACTGTCGATCCTTCCGATGGAACACTCAGCAGCTTCAGAGCGAGACGTCAACGGTGTGCGGCCAATTCTGTATGATGTTTCTACACTACCTCTCCTCAGGCTTCGGGATGCATGCCTTCCAGAATGTGTTTAGTGCTGATTTGCGGAAAAACGATAGAATTGCCCGAGAGTACTACGACGCTTTTGTGCGAAAGAAGCGTTTGGCTGATCGCCAGTATGCGCACGATAATAAGGTCTATGGTGGCGGTGGCGGTGGTAGGATACAATATTCCAGGTGTAAATCTGGATACACGTGTTAAGATCTGTTTCATGAAAAAAAGGTGCGTGGTCTGGGTATTTAATTATATAAATTAAAGATATAATTTAGCTAATTTTTTTTTATTATGGATTGTATATTAATATAATAACGATAATATATATATATATAACGTAAATAATAATAGACGTAGAGTATATATATATATATATATATATATATATATATATATGTAAGCAGTTCATAATAATAACAACAACGATATATATATGTAGCGTAAATAATGCTAAGCTAGGTTAGATATATATAAGTAATGTAAGCAATTAATAATAATAATATGTATGTAGGAAAATATATATATATATAATATAAACCTCTACTACTATTATTCAAGAAATTAGGTTAACCTGCCCATACCCAAGCCGCACCAGGGTGTCTCTAGTGGCCTCATAGAGCAGGACACACCCTGGGCATGCGCCGAGTGCGTGCTCGAGTAACACACTCCGCGCACAGGTTGTGCACCGCGCCAAATTGAAGACCATTGTAGTGTCAAACAACAAATAGTGCAAGCTGTGGGGAGTGTATAACGCTTGCATGGCTGGTGGTAGCTCACTCACACACCCGGCGCATAGCTCATCCCAGCGGTATGTATAGATGTAACCGTAAAGACAGCGGCCCTCATGCAGGGCGTCATAGAACGGCTCCCCCGGGGTAGGAGGAGGCGGTGAATTCCGACCGGCCTCCTCCTCCTCCCCAAACACGTTGTCGTTCCGCTCAAAAGCTGATCGTGGCGCCATTTCTAGAAACAAGTGTGAAAAAACGAGATTAAAACAAATGATTACAAAAAAAAAAACACATATACATATATATGCATAGCTCACAATTTATATTCGGGGTGGGGGAGGAACTTCTGTAAGCCCCTGCCTCAATAGCACCTCCCGGTTATCGCAGAAGTATGCGATGCATGCTATACAGTCACCGGGTGCATACGCGCGCAGCACACACCGAGCACAGCGTACACAGATGCCCGCACGCAGATGTATTGCGGGGTCAATCTGTAGGTAATGTATTACATGGGGCGTAAACTGAGGCCTGTGCTCGGCGGGTTGCTCACGCATGCACCCGTAGCATAACCCCGACCCCGCACCCCGCATGTAAACACACCCGAACAAGCACTGCCCTTCGTGAAAAGGGGCAAAGAACGCATTACGGGGCGGCGGTATTCCGTCAAGCAGCGGCCCCTCAAATGGTCCTTCGCCCCCCTCGGGTGGCGTATCCGGGCGCCTTGGGGTCATAATCTGTAATATTTAAGTTTTTTTAAAATAAATATGTTTAAATCAAATAAAAACCGATACAGACTTAAAATTATTATTACCCTTGCTGATCTAGTAACAGTACCCGTACTGCGGTGCTAGCTGCGGTGCTGTTGCTGGTGCTGCCGGTCAATGTCTACAAATAAACGTGAGAAGCGATAGAAAAGCAATACTTTTTTAATCTAATAAAATCGGGTACTATCTTAAAGCTGCTATTGTGACGTTCCGGCCTTATACCCCCCTATCCTTCATCCTTTTTCCTATCTAATCACCCATCTCGATGATGGATACGTCAAGAGCCCCACATAAAGGTGCATAGCGCACTGTGGATGTGCATAACAGTATCTGAGAGAACTCCTAAAATCCCAACATTCCTCAAGAATCCTATCGACCTCTCACAGCGACGCCGATAAAGGAAAGGGAAAATAGGACCTTTAATTCACTAATATTACATAAATCCCTTGAAACTAGTCATAGCGACAATCATGAGGAAATAATATTAGGAATTAATACATTTAATATTCTTAGAACACGGAATACAGTCAACCGACTGAAATCAAAACAAACAAGCGCCAGACGCTATAAGCCGGCACGTACCAAAGACAATAGAAATACCAGTAAGCGGATATTTGAAGAAACCGCTAATCCAATTAGTCAAATCAAATAATCGTAAATCAAAATATCAAATCCAAAAAGCGACGTTAACACCTCAGATGGGTAAAAATCGTTATCCCCACTAGTTTTAACGTATGCCTATCGAGGATATAAGCAGCGGCCTCCTCGATAGGAGGGACTCGATTCTTTGAGATCATTCGATCCAGTCGTAGCTCGCTAGACAAGTCAACTAGACACCTGTAAACCACTAGACGACAAGCAGTAGTAAAAATCAGAGAAAATTCAAGTATTGAGAAGCCTGCAACCTCTCAAAACCAAATCACTAAAAAACCTTCCAAAGTGAAGATACAGCGAACGGAGGTCATTGTGACCATCTGTGGGTTCTGATCTTTACAAACCCATATCCTCCGCTGGACCGCAGTCTTCGGACGCATTGTGCACTCTGCTGTATTGCGGCCCCAGCTCCTTCTTTCCAACTGTCTTAGGTAAATAAATCGGCGAACGGAGGTCATTGTGACCATCTGTGGGTTCCGAATCTTGACTGAAAAACCCCTCCCGCTGTGTCACAGTCTTCGGACGCATCGTGCACTCTGCTGTATTGTGACACCAGCTAGCCCTTCCTTACAGTGATTAGTTCGGCGAACGGGGGTCATTGTGACCATCTGTGGGTACTGAATCCCCACTCTCCAGACCTCAGCATCGCCACAGTCTTCGGACGCATTGTGCGCTCTGCTGTATTGTGGTGATAGCACTCTCATCCCCACCCCAAAGATAACTGGCTCGGCGAACGGGGATCATCGTGATCACCTGTGGGTCCCGAATCATTATCATCCTAACCTTCCACTGGACCACGGTCTTCGGACGCATTGTGCACTCTGCTGTATTGTGGTTCCAGTTCTCTCTATCCAAAAGGCTAATAAGAAGAGTAAAGTAAATAAACACACTCCTTGTCGCCTATGGTACTACTAGTAAGCAAGAGACAATTATAAGTGTGTGAATGTGTATGTGAGAACCTAAATAGAAGATTAAGGAAAGATAGTCTGTAACTTATAGGACAATATATCATGATTTTATCATTTTAAAACCTCCAGTGTCTAAATTATTTCTAAAGACGCCTGCCCAGAGCACAAACCCCTCAAAAAGTCTCGTGATCCCGGATACTAAAGGATAACGAAACGTCTCATTGGCGCCCAACGTGGGGCAGGCGATCAAAAGAAAAAAGACATTAAGAGGAGTAAAGCGAAAGCATCATTATCAAGATGTCAACCACCGAGGGATCAACCTCAACCAGCGAGGGATCTGCATCGACGACATCAGTAATGGCAAGCATCGCATCAACTCTAACCTCAGCGATCTCAACGATCAACACAACGGCATCATCCTTGCTCGAATCCGTCACTACGGCAGCATGGACAACGTCGGACAACACAACATGCACCAACACACACACAGCAACGATACCAACCAGCAGGTTGGATCAAACTACCATGGAGACTTCTCAGAGCATAGTAGAAGAAACAAATTGTTCCACAAGCTCACCCATGGAATCTTACACCATCGACTCTCACGGGTTATGGAATAGACAAATATCCGCTAGTGGAGTCCCGATCCAACGAGAGATCGAGGAAGTACGAAGTATACCCAGCAACGATAACCCGATCCTGGAAGCATTGGAACATATAAAAGCATCAATCAGTCATCACATGACGATCACGAACGCGAGATTTGCGAGTCTAACAACGTCCATCGACGAGAAACTCACATGTCACAAACGACTCATCGAAGGCACAGTAAGGAGCATGCTGGCAGAAAACGAACTGCACTGGCGGGAGGAGATACAAGCCCTCAGGCACCAAATGGGGGATAGGACGACCACCCCGTTAATCAGCAGGGACCGAACTCCGAGTTCCAGTCAAACTAGACGAGTGAGCTTTGCAAACCCGGAGAGTCAGACAGGAAGGAGATTCCAAGATACGACTCACGACATTTCCGGCATAGGGCAGCCAGCCTTCAGAAGCAGCAGCTTTAGCGGCACACGACCAAGAGTAAGCGACTTTGGACTAAGCGATCAGGGCTCTCAGTCAGGGAGATCAAGGACCCTGGACACATCATGGGGAGCACCAAGGATGACTCTACCTACCTTCAATGGAGCACCAACATCTAGACCTATGAGATACTTGCAAGAGCTGAGTCAATATTGCTGCGCACTGGGATTGGAACAAGACCTCAGACTCGTAATATCCCAGAGCATGACAGGATCTGCCAAAGAGTGGTGGCTACTCATAGAAGAAAGGGTCAACGCATGGGAAGACTTCGAGAAAGAATTCAAGAAAAGATTCTGGAACGAAGAAGAACAATATCGGATTTCCGAAAAACTCGAATTCGGATCGTTCGATGAGAAGAGGAAGACAAGCCGAGTCGATTATGCCATTAGGATTATCAGTAACGCAAAGGACATAGAGCCACCGATTCCGGAAGCGCAGATAATCAACAAGATGGCTCGCCACTTCGACGAAAACATCCGATCGGCGATCCTGGCAAGAGGCATCAAAACCACGGATGAAACCCTAGACCTCTTACAACGCTTCGACAAGATAGGGCCGGTTAACTCAAAGAGGGATTATCCAAATCGATATCCCAGAACGGACCGGGACAACCAACAACGTTCCCCACAGAAGGATGAGGAGAAAACGGGAGCACCTCCACGACGAAAGGAGGACCCCCAACAAGGGAAGAATCAGCAGGGACAGCCGAGATCACAAACAAGCGGATACGGCGCACAAAGAAACCAACAAAACCGACAATTTTCCCAGCAGCAAAATGTGAGGAAGATCCAAGGGGAGAGATCCCAGGAGACAACACAGCAGGGAAACGAAGAGGAGTTGTGCCCCAGCACCGTCCTCCAAAACTCAGGGACACAACTAGAATACGAGCAGTAGGGGAGGACACGCGCAAAAGTCTTCTAGAGGAAGATCCCCAAAAGAGAGAGACAATCAGAAAATGTCCAATTGCAAAAATCCTCATAGAAGATACACCAGTTACAGCACTAATCGATACAGGAAGTGAGATAACTTGTATCTCAGAAGAATTCTATCTCACGAACAAAGAGAGACTAAAAAGGGCACCCACCTTACCCGTGGTCGGGGTCTCAATAAGGGAAGCAACGGCTGGGAGGGCCGTGAAAATCCAACAGCAAATATTCGCTACGATGAAAATAGGCCCATATCAGGCCAACACAGTGGTATTGATAGTACCACGACTTTCCAACAAGTGCATCCTGGGAATAGACTTTCTAAAGAAAGCCAGAACACACTTGAATCTGGAAACTTATTGCATAACACTCAAGGAACAAGATGGACTAAGTCATCAAATCAAGCTCGACCAAGAAGAGGATGAAGAGGAAGAAGGAGAAAATCACCAGGTGAATGTGAACTGCAACAGAGCAGAAGAGGAAGAAAACAACTCCACAGAGAGCGGAATATCCGAAGCAGAAGTAGAAGACAAACTCTCCGAATGTTCATGGACCTCCGAAGCGCAGAGACAAACCTTTAAGGGTCTCATATTAGCGAACAAAGAGGTATTCGATAAAAGGCCTGGCAGCCTGAGATCCTACCAGCATCGCCTACAAACTATCGAACATGAACCCTTCACAACCAAAACTTATCCAGTGCCGATGGCCTACCGAGAGAAAGTAGACGCCGAGATAGAAAAAATGCTCAAAGATGGCATCATCCAGCGATCTACTAGTCCGTACGTCAATCCCCTGGTGACAGTCGTGAAGAAAGACGGAAGCATTCGACTTTGCCTTGACGCGAGAAGACTAAATAGCATCTTAGTGGAAGACCACGAGTGCATGCAGCCAACGGAAGTACTGTTCCAGCAATGTGGAGGAGCAAAAATAATGTCCTCACTCGACTTGACTAGCAGTTTCTGGCAAGTGCCACTGCACCCAGACTCATGCAAATACACGGCATTCACACACCGAGGTAGATGCTACGAATTCACAGTCACTCCCTTTGGACTCAAAACAAGCACAGCCAGCCTGGTCCGAGGACTAGAACCAGTTCTCAGAGGAATCGGTGATCACATCATAAATTTCGTCGACGACATCCTCTGCATTTCATCAACCTTCGAGGAGCACCTAGAACATTTGGAAGAATTGTTCAGGAGACTTCAGGAACACGGACTGACTCTCAAATTCAAGAAGTCAAACTTCATGAGAGAAAAAGTCACCTTCCTGGGTCACATACTAACTCCACAAGGGATAACAAAGGATCCCGAAAAAACAAAGGCAATCCAAGAATATCCAACGCCCAAAAACTTAAAACAATTAAGAGGATTTCTCGGCCTCATAAATTTTTACTCAAAATTCACCAAGAGACACGCAAAAACGATAGTACCGCTCTTGGAATTACTCAAAGGAAAAAGCAAGTGGTTATGGACGGAAACACAACAGGAAGCATTCGAAGAAACGAAAAGCGCTTTCTGCAATGACGTACTTCTGCACTATCCAGACCAAAGGAAGCCCTACTATCTCCAGACGGACGCAAGCGACTACGCACTGGGAGCAGTACTGTTCCAGCGGAATGAAGATAGGGAGGACGAAGTAGTATGCTTTGCCAGCCGCACTCTGAAAGGGGCCGAAATTGGCTACTACACCACGGAGAAGGAACTCCTGGCCATAGTATGGGCACTGCAGAAATTCCGTACCTACCTCTTGGGAGCAAAGATCTTCATAATCACGGATCACCTAGCGCTTACGTTCCTGAAGAATTGTCGACTAGTCAGCGCTAGACTCACCAGATGGATCTTAGCCATTCAAGACTATGACATCGAGATCAAACACTGCCCAGGCAAACTAAACACGGTGGCGGACGCCCTCAGCAGACCGGGGCAAGAAGAACGGAGGAAGAGTAAAAAAGAAATCCAAATCAACAGACTAGCTAGGCAGCTATCAGAAAACTTTGAGGAAATAATGGAGAATCTCGCGGAGCACCAGAAAAAGGATCCAAAGATCCAGGAGATTCAAGGAGCTCTAGAGAAAGAAGACTCCGGGAACGAAAGCTACAGGACGATCAATGACATCGTCTTCAAGAATCAAGATGAAACATGGAAGGCCATGATACCAGAACAAAAGGTAGAAGAAATCATCAGAGAATGCCATGAGGTATATGGACACATCGGAGCCAAGAAGTGCTACCACATACTCAAGGAAGACTTCTACTATCCAAAACTCCACAAGGTGATAAGACAGAAGCTGGCCACCTGCGATTCATGCCAGCGAAATAAGGTCTACACCACAGGATCATTCGCAGAAATGCACAACATAATTCCAACAGAACCAAATGATCTACTTTGCGTGGACTTCTATGGACCACTACCAACGGCCAAAGGAGGATCAAAATATATACTGACTACCATAGACGCCTTCACCAAGTTTGTTATCCTGTACCCACTGAAAAAGGCCACCGCGGATACAACGATCAGATGCATCTTCAATGATTACATTCCGAAATACGGAAGACCAAAAAGGATCTTATCCGACCAAGGCACGCAATTTACATCACAGAAATGGATAGACAAACTAAAACAGGAAGGAATACAAAGAATATTTACCTCAATCCGACATCCACAAGCCAACCCGGTGGAAAGAATCAATCGGGAAATATCACGATTCCTACGGACATTCCTGGGAGAAACGCATGCAGCATGGACCAACTGGCTAACGGTCATAGAATCCTGCATGAATGAAGTTCACCATGAGTCTACAAAATGCACACCAATGGAACTCCACCTACGTAGAAAACCCGAAAGGAAATGGCAAGGGTGGTTCAACATTCGTCCACCACCACCGGACAAACCCTACGAGATGCAGCTGAAACTCGCCAGAGAAGAGATGACGAGACAAGGCAAAACGCGAGCCAGAAGGTTCAACGAGAGACACAAGCTCATCAGATACGAGGTAGGAGACACGGTTCTCGCTCGAGCTTGCAACGTATCGAAACCCTTGGAGAAGAAAATCGCGAAATTCATGGCACTCTACGAGGGCCCGTATCGGATCAAGAAGAAAGCAGGTCCAGTATCATACATCCTGGAAAACCCCACAACCAAAGCAGAGAGGGGGATATTCCACACTCAGGATTTGAGACCTTATCAAAGGGAAGGGGAAACGGAAAACACCCCCAAAAACGGGCCAAAATCCGAATAAAAGGAGCCCTGCAAGACGAGAGAGCTCATTTCAGAAGCAGCAAGCAATGGAACAAGTAAAGCTAAGAAGTACGAGCGAGATTGAAGACTTCGGGTGTAAGGCCAGAGTCCTCAACTTCTTGAGCCCGAGATTCTTCTACGTGGTACTCAGGAAGTACGAACACCTGTACAAGATCATCGGAGACCTGGTAGGTGAATGCCATGAAAGACCAAATCACTGGCAGGTGAATAGCCACTGTGCCATAAGATACAGAGGCCTAGCGACAAGAGGCATCATCCAAGACTTGGGTCGAGACGAGGCAACCATTGGTCTGATTGACTATGGGCGTGTGATGAAGATCCCAATACAAAATCTCTATTTGTTAACAAAGGAGGCCGCCGAAATACCGGCACTAATAATAAAGTGCGGCATGGACCGCGTAACACCACGGGCTAATCGCAGCTGGAGTGAAGACGCAGTCGAGTGGGTAAAAGCGCAACTACCAGAAGACAAGGGGGTAATCATTGGAGCCACTCGACACATAAAAGAACTCAACTTCTGCTGGATAACCCTCCGAGTTGGAAACATCGACAATGCACCAATAAACCACCAACTAGTGAAAAAAGGATTCGCAAACCTAAGATACTCCGACTACCGCCCAGACCAACCGGACGAGGGGTACCATTCGGAGGAAGGGGATTAGGAAGAGAACACAAATACCAGTCCAAAGAAAACAGGAACAAACAGGCAAACAGATGATCGATCGACGAGCAGTCGGATAATAAACAAGATGGGCCAGATGACCAACAGAAGGAGAGGCACTAATTAACCCACACGAAAACAAAACACCAGCAAACAGCCAGAGGAACGTCAACAGTCAAACTTCAAAAGAAGCAACAAACAACGGATTAAAATTCAAAGACCACAGAAGTCACACCTCAAACGGTTGCGGGAACACATACCAAAGAGGTATATAAACCAGGCTAACAAACAGCAAAACTCTCAGTACTCAGAAATGGATAGTGCGACACAAACCGAGGACTTTGTGAATACAAGAACCGTGGCTACTCAGACGAATGGCCCGGTTAGGATAATAGAACATTCCACCACAGGAATAGGCAAGGTGAAAAAGAACGCCTGGACTCCAATGGATGGGAAAGCTCGACGGGGAAGGTCAGCCCAAACAGATCTCGGCCGAAGAAATTGGCAACAGATGACCGACCTGGAACTAACCCAACCGGAGATTCCAGTGATCACGATTGACTCCATGTCTCCTTTAAAATCACTGGAAGAGGAGATCGAGGCAACCATACGCGTGCTAAAGAAACCCAGGATCGTCAAAGAGGAAATCCTCCTGGATGGGCCCCGGTTCATACGGCAAAAATTGAATCCAAATGAAAAGGAAACTGACGGGCGTGCCTCCAACATCAAGGCGACAGCAGATCCAACAATCAGACGCCACTCACGCACAAAGGTGACTACGGGAACCCGTGCGGTGAGCACCAGAAGGAAGCAGGAAAAAGAGGAGGAACAGAAGAAGCGACGCGAGAGGGCAACCGAAGAAGCAGTCTGGACCTTCATAGACCAGACATATAGGAACTTCGATCCCTTCGTGGGGCCATGGCCTCCGGGCCAATAAGAAGAATAAAAACAATCGTCCCCGTAGACAACGGTCCAATTGTTTGGGAGGGCGATGTGACGTTCCGGCCTTATACCCCCCTATCCTTCATCCTTTTTCCTATCTAATCACCCATCTCGATGATGGATACGTCAAGAGCCCCACATAAAGGTGCATAGCGCACTGTGGATGTGCATAACAGTATCTGAGAGAACTCCTAAAATCCCAACATTCCTCAAGAATCCTATCGACCTCTCACAGCGACGCCGATAAAGGAAAGGGAAAATAGGACCTTTAATTCACTAATATTACATAAATCCCTTGAAACTAGTCATAGCGACAATCATGAGGAAATAATATTAGGAATTAATACATTTAATATTCTTAGAACACGGAATACAGTCAACCGACTGAAATCAAAACAAACAAGCGCCAGACGCTATAAGCCGGCACGTACCAAAGACAATAGAAATACCAGTAAGCGGATATTTGAAGAAACCGCTAATCCAATTAGTCAAATCAAATAATCGTAAATCAAAATATCAAATCCAAAAAGCGACGTTAACACCTCAGATGGGTAAAAATCGTTATCCCCACTAGTTTTAACGTATGCCTATCGAGGATATAAGCAGCGGCCTCCTCGATAGGAGGGACTCGATTCTTTGAGATCATTCGATCCAGTCGTAGCTCGCTAGACAAGTCAACTAGACACCTGTAAACCACTAGACGACAAGCAGTAGTAAAAATCAGAGAAAATTCAAGTATTGAGAAGCCTGCAACCTCTCAAAACCAAATCACTAAAAAACCTTCCAAAGTGAAGATACAGCGAACGGAGGTCATTGTGACCATCTGTGGGTTCTGATCTTTACAAACCCATATCCTCCGCTGGACCGCAGTCTTCGGACGCATTGTGCACTCTGCTGTATTGCGGCCCCAGCTCCTTCTTTCCAACTGTCTTAGGTAAATAAATCGGCGAACGGAGGTCATTGTGACCATCTGTGGGTTCCGAATCTTGACTGAAAAACCCCTCCCGCTGTGTCACAGTCTTCGGACGCATCGTGCACTCTGCTGTATTGTGACACCAGCTAGCCCTTCCTTACAGTGATTAGTTCGGCGAACGGGGGTCATTGTGACCATCTGTGGGTACTGAATCCCCACTCTCCAGACCTCAGCATCGCCACAGTCTTCGGACGCATTGTGCGCTCTGCTGTATTGTGGTGATAGCACTCTCATCCCCACCCCAAAGATAACTGGCTCGGCGAACGGGGATCATCGTGATCACCTGTGGGTCCCGAATCATTATCATCCTAACCTTCCACTGGACCACGGTCTTCGGACGCATTGTGCACTCTGCTGTATTGTGGTTCCAGTTCTCTCTATCCAAAAGGCTAATAAGAAGAGTAAAGTAAATAAACACACTCCTTGTCGCCTATGGTACTACTAGTAAGCAAGAGACAATTATAAGTGTGTGAATGTGTATGTGAGAACCTAAATAGAAGATTAAGGAAAGATAGTCTGTAACTTATAGGACAATATATCATGATTTTATCATTTTAAAACCTCCAGTGTCTAAATTATTTCTAAAGACGCCTGCCCAGAGCACAAACCCCTCAAAAAGTCTCGTGATCCCGGATACTAAAGGATAACGAAACGTCTCACTATACATACCACTTTCTTTATTTCAAATACACCGCACAAATAGCCGTACTCCGCGGTCCGTCTGGTTATTTGTCTAAAAAATAAAAGTTACCACATATAATTTTTAATCAGATAAAAAACGCGGGTGCCTGATTCAACTTAACACAGTTATACATACCACTTTTTTTTTTTAAAACTCCCACTATTTCGGTTTCACTTCTTTTTTTTTTAATTAAACTTTTTTAGCGCTATTTCACCTACTGCTTGTCACCAAGGTAATGACAGGATGCTGCGAGGACATGGTTGCAAACAAGAGATACATGTAGCAGTTTACGCTGCTAAGACAATGGTACCCCCCACGCCTGATGTATCTGGCGCATCGTTCGCTAGATGATCCAAAAGAAGGATACAGGATTCACCCCAAGCAAAATGTTAGGGGTTGGGTATCAGCCCCATCGGTAGTTAAAAGTATCGAAAAATGAGCGGCAATGCATACGGTACCTCTATATTATAAGGTTATCATTTACAAGAAATTCGTTTCTACGAAGTACAAGTGGGGGTAAGCTGGAGCGATTCAGCAGCCTCGACTCGACTCATCCTGTCGCCTCAGAGTTAGATCATAAAAAGTAACGATGGTGCGAAGGCAAAACGATGTGCATTTCATAGTGAGTGTAGTGTACTCTAAGTTGCTATTAATACACAAACTTAATATTTAAAAGAAGTTTCATTATATAACGTGCTGTTTATTTATTAAAGCTCAAAGGATACATATGCATAAGGCGGATGCTGGAGAAGAGGAGCCAGCGTTGCGCCCAGAGGGGAGCCCTCAACGGCTGGCTCCTCTTCGAATACGATAATTGGGATGAGGAGGATATTTTTGGGTTAAGGGCGCTGTTTGGACTGGCGCCAATTACGAACTATAATAGGTGCGTATTAATCGATGCTATATATGGATCACCATGTATTTGTGTGTTACACATGAATACCAATATTATTTATTTTATTTTTTGCAGGGACTCCGACTATGAAAGTGACGATGAATATTAAATTAAAATTAAAATTTTTTAAATGTTTATATATATTTTTTTTTATAGTATAATAAATTTTTATATATTTAAATTAAGTAAGCTGCGTTTCATTTCAAACTCCTTATGTACCACCGATGTTTCTTACAATATACGAGATATATTCAAAAATGCCTATTTCTTTTTTTTGTTTCCTTCACCTCCATCTCCCCATATCCTGTAAATAATCGTAACGGTCGGTAGGAAATCAAAACAATAAGCGTATTCCTCTACACAGGTGCTCCGGTTCATCGAAAATGTATCACACGCTACAGCTTTTATAATATACATAAGGGGTCTTACAAAATATGGTGTTCTATTTTACCGCGGGTACACTCTTAGGGTAATTAAAAAAAAAAAAGTTACCGACCGGTGGTCAGTGCATAATTACCGACCGTGATATGCCCGTGGGAACATACAGCGCCGCTGCTACTGAGTTTTGGGCCTTAGGACCAGGGCAGCGTGGTGGGGGGAGTGCCGCGTAGGGGGGCAGTGGGGAGAACAGCCTACGTGGGCAAGGGGGGTGGCGCCGTAGTGCGGTGCGGGGGACACAGCGCGGTGCGCTCCATGACTCATAGGGGACAGTGGTGGGGGTTTGTTGTGACGGCCAATAGTGGCCTGTAACTACTATCGACTAACATCGAAACCAACTCTTTCCGGAGATGAGAATACAAGTGGCGCACGAATATCGTTCACGGAAAGTAAAATGAATAGTATATTAAATCCCATTTGGAAAATGGCATTAATTTCTCCATTTCACAAACAGGATAAAAATACTATTCAACGAACTGGAAAATGAATGACATTCTGGTAATGACATACATACCCCAAAAACATTTACATGTTAAAAACTACGCCAAGTACAGGACTGCTGTGAATTCCTCTAACAAATTTTTCTAACACGTAGTGTTTTTCGGAGGGATATCACAAGTTTTTGTTTCTCAACGAGATATAGAAGATACATCTTCAGGCGAACATCGAGTCTGTGATGTCGTCTACAGTTATACGCCGATAGCGTACATACATATATGTAAGTATGAATAAGTGAGAGTGAGAGGTAATACGGCATCGCGATATCTTCTTTTATAATTCTAGCTTGTAAGACCATCCGACATTTTTTTACAACTTCGCTTTCAATGATTTTCACTATCAGTAACATTTGGGATGTACGAATTGTAACGTATTTCTTTTCGTGACCCGACACCGATAGCAAAACTCGAGAGAACGAACTATCTTCGAGAACCAACCTACGTTACCTTCGGCCGTCCACCCGTCGTTCGTGCATCCGCAAGCCAGGCGGGCGCCAGTCAATTCTTTTTTCACCGGGAACTGACGAGCCGGTATAAACTGGGAGTTGGGGTGGAACAGGCCCAACTCCACCAAGAACGAGAGCTCTGACGGAACCTATCAGACGAGGCGATAGCTTAACGGATCCTTTCGATTTTTGGGGACGCGTGAAATCGAGAAACGCAACCGTAGGTGTTGATCTTTGGGGGCGCGTAAAATCAGCAAACGCAACTGGATACACGAACGGGAGCGGACGGTTACGGAAATGCACGGCCGCTCAGGCTGCTAGGTTTGAGGTAGAGAGGGTCGGAGTAAGAGTCCGGCAAATAGTGCGAGAGACAGAGAGCGACGAACCGAGAACGTATCAGAACGAGTCTAAACTATATATCGAGATCCCTTCACCAATTAATAAATTGGGAGACTCACCGGGGCTGGTACAGCTAATCCGGGGAGGTCGAGAACTGCATCCCAAGGACACTCGGGTGAGCACTGCACTACGGCACAGCACTTCACCTCCGTAACACTCACAGGAATTCATAGAATTCCTGGATATCGCGAGAACAACGCGAGAACTGTACGATTCGAGAACTGCCTATACTGGAGCGAAACACGGCAAGAAAAACTATCAACAGATAGCACGAGCCAGCTCATGACACCTCGGTCGGTGCTCCGAGACAGACTGCTTTGACAATAGCCAAATCCGAGAACTAATCATTCTGATTGGTCGAGAGCCTTTTAACCGATAACACTTCTATCTCCTTCGAATCGTCCCTTTAAACCAAATCGAGAGCGTTCCTTAACGAATCGGTACGTAATTCTGGAGATCCTCCACGGCCGCTTCCCCAGGGCATCGGGCGACAGCTGGGCATCACATCCTTCACTCGGGCAGGAGGTTCCTCTCCTGCCCTTAACCGTATCAAAACTATATCTCCGCCCGCTCTACAGCCCTTTGCCCATCTCCAGCGGGGCACCGGTATTTCACCCGGGCTTCTGCCGGTCCGTGGAGACGTCTCCGTCGGGTACTCTCCTCTGCCGGGCAACTCGGTACGTCGAGGCTATCTCCCACGGCAGATTCGAGCACCTCGACTTCAACTAAACAACAACGAAATCTTCCGAGAGCCTTGACATATCTATGCGAATCAATCCGAGAGCGTAGCTTCTGAGCAGGGTGGCGATCCGAAGAGAACCAGAAATCGAGAACGTTGTCTATATCGGTAACCGGAGCCGCCTTGGGACCGTGATTCGAAAAATCACGTCATAGAATATATTCATATTAGTTCAAGAAGAACTTCAAATCTTTTGATTTAAATAGAGCATACACCAATTCTTCATCTTAACGAAACTCTAAAAGACTAGGCCTGTATAGAACGGCAATCAGAAACTTACACTAAACAAAAATAAATTCAAACATACACGCTTAGCATGGGAGAATAACTTTGCTAGACTTGTAATAACGCCCTGCATGTCACAGCAGTATAAAACTTTAACGATTATATGTAATTTCTAAAAAGTACATAGAAAATAAGATTTACAAATGTAAAGGCCATTCTACAATGCAACGGAACACGTAACACGGAACATATAAGTGGCACGATATTCAATTGTATATTTACCTAATTCCATTGGATCCTCCAATCAAGAAGGAGAAAATCGTTTTTAAAACCGAGCGTTCACTAAGTCTCTACGATTTTGGCGACGTCTCGGACATAGCAACGATATGGAAGTGGTTGCTAGTGTCGTTAAGGATTTCATTGAGCACGTAACGTGATGAGTAACATGGAGCATACCCCGTTCCGTAATCCGTAACGGCTTACGTGAAAAAAACAATCTCCCCGCCAATATTTCCATGCGTGAAATGTCATTACCAACTCTATAGGCGAAGTCATTATCAATATCGTCGAGAAATCAAATTTCTCTACGATAAAAGTCATCGTGACTTTAAAAATGAAGTAATGACTTACTTATCTATATAAATAAATGCATACACATTTTTTTTAATATTTATATATTGACGGATAATGACAGGTGATAGGTAATGACATTTCACGTATGAAAATATTGGCGGTGTAATTGTTTTTTTTTTTCACGCAAGTCGTTATGGATTACGGAACGGGGCATGCTCGATGTTACTCATCACGTTATGTGCTCCGTGAAATCCTTAACGACCCTAGCAACTGCTTCCGTATCGTTGCTATGTCCGAGACGTCGCCAAAATCATAGAGACTTCGTAAACGCTCGGTTTTAAAAACGATTTTTTCCTTCTTGATTGGAGGATCCAATGGAATTAGGTAAATATACAATCGAATATCGTACCGCTTATATGTTGCGTGTTACGTGATCTGTTGCATTGTAGAATGGCCTTAAACCAATTTATAATTACTTTTATATACCATGATTTCGACATGTTCATTATAACCGATGGACAATAAAAACTGATTAACAATATAGAAGTGAAAACTCACCTTCCTGTGTAGTGCAGATGACGCAGGTTACTCCATGAAAATGACGATAATTATCAGACTTCAGAATACATTTCTTCAAGGAAGAAATATTGTTAAACTCCTTTTTTAGATAAAGTGGTTTCATTACAGAACAGGTAAAGAACTCCGACTGTCCATTATTTTTCACCGGAGAATTATTATTATAAGAAATCTTAATTTGCAAAAGTTTCTTCACGGCAAAGTTTTCTGACCATCCATTATCAGGTGAAGACGTCTTGATAACGACATCAAGATCAGAAGGATTAAAAATAAAATGATGTAAAGCGTGTGTAGGTCCGGCATTTTCCAAATCGATGGTAGGAAAATTGATAGTACTGTTTAGAGATTCAGAATGGAGTAAGCCTAAGCTCATTAATCGATTGCTCTCTTCCTTCTCTTCATAACTTAGTCTATTCCAATTAATAAATGAAATATTGGTTGTTTTGGGGATTTTCCAATACTCGTCGATTAGGCAAGTAATTTTATGAGCTATTCCAACTGTCGAAGTGTTTACTGCATTGTCAGTGTTATCAAGTAGCGATGAATCAGTAGAAGTTCTATCTACAGAGGATGAATTAGTCGAAGCAACGAAACTCAATTGATCAATATCTTCATACATGGTGTTTATTAGACGAAACACCATAAAATGTTCAGAATCTTGAACTGTAACAAAATCTTCCGCGAGTTCCATTACAGTTGGAGAAAAACTGAAGGCTAATGACCATGGTCGTGCCTCGAAGTCAATAAACTTTAATCGAGATAGCTGTTGTGTTTCAACCTTAAATTCATGTAAAATAGCGTATAATCCCATAGCAACTATGAGATTACCCGTAGACTGACAACAGGCCAAAGCTGTTGGCTGCGATGCCAATGGAAGTTCAATCATCTCCAAGGTATGTAACGGTCGATTTAAACTTGGTGTTACTCGGCCAGCAATTCTTGCTCTCATTGCCTGTCCTGGACCTTGCACTACACTTGTCCAATTCACATAAATTCGAACAAACCTGCTTGTAGTTGTTCCATCACGCGAGACCTTTAAGCATAAACAGATATTATGTATTAAAAAAGGCACAATAAGAATCGATGCATTTCCAACAAACACAAAGCAGTAATGATGTGTAATAATGATTAATAATGATTACATGTCAGGAATATTTCAGGAATATCAGGAGTTATAATAGTTCTAAATCACTTAATTTAACGCATTATTAGGAGCAGATCCTTAACCAATAGAGAAACAGATAAAAAAAGAATTTGACTAAATTTACGATCGGGCTTTTCAATCACGTTTCGTTAAAATGCAGAATTGATTGTTGATTATACAAGGTGTGTATCAAGACCCGGACAAGAGACATACCGTTAGATCCGGCGTGAAAAAATAAAAATATTGGCGTTAACAAAAATCAAAAATTTTAATTGGTTTACTAATTATTACGGATTAAAGTAAGCCAATCATAAGGGCGTGAGAACTGGCAACTCCTCCTCAGTCTCCTCCCAAAACAATATAATTCGGTGTATTACACAAAATCAGCATTAGGCATATCAAGACCCGGATCACCCTACTCTTAGATGTCTGGATATCCTGCGGTGTAGTATCTTACCATATCAGCAGATTTATTCAATAACATCCGGAGTTGTTCTTTTACACGACCAGTACTGATCAGAGGGGGGGTACCCACTGGCACACAACCCGATTGCGCACACGCCCAGTTGGACACAAATCATTGGACACAACACGATTGGACACAGTGTCCATTCCGCACAGCAAGATTGGACACAATGCCGATACGACACATTAGTTTTGGATACAGACCGTTTAGCATGCGATAACATTGGACACATTAGAACTGTGTCCAATCTTGTTGTGGCGAATTGGTTTCGTGTGCGATCTGACTACGTAAGGACGGACCGTGAAATTGGACACAGATAGTTGTAGATAAATTTCAGATAATTCATTGGACACAAAGCTAGCTGCACAAATATTATACATACGAGATCAATGGAACAGGTTCTTACGTATTTTTCTGAAATAATGTTGAAGTTATTATAGAAATGTTACATGCTAGATTATAGGGAAGTGAACGCTCATAAGTTTATCCCAACAGCATTTAAATACATATATGCATATTAAAAAGCTGCAATATCAAGGTGTTATTGGGGGTCTGAACTTTATGTACCATAAATATGAAAACAATCCCTGGCCCAGTTACCTAAGGGTTTCCTTGTAAATGAAATTGCATACTATTCGCGTTACAAAATAGTTGTTCTATTCCAGCTAGACATATTTCATGCGTACAACGAATCTTCTGTTGGACTAATATAATAGTACCCGAAACTCTGATTAAGAGAATAAGTAATGAGCTTCTAGTATCACTAACGAATAGATAGTACTCGTTAGAATCGATTTATGACGCTGTTATTACAATTATGGAGAGCCCAATGTTCTTTACATATCGCTTAATGTTTACTGCTCCCTACTTTCGATCTGAATAAGATCATACGCTACAAATGATGTTAGATTAATAGAACAGATGGCAAAAAGTGATTATCTGATAGTAAATAATTAAATTTCATGACACGAAGAAATTCTGCATTTTTGACTTAATATTAATATAAATTAATGAATGACTATCTCGTATCAATATAAGACAGTCTATAAAGTTTCTATTACTTAAAAGGATCTTTTGCAGGTACATCTGATCTAAAGATATTTATAAAGAGAAAATAAGAAAGTACTACAGAAATGACTATATAACAGTATAACAATATATTTATTTCAAGTGTGGAATATAATGGTCCGATCTGTACAATTTTTACAACTTTCCGAATTTTATCACACACACGCTCATCACCTTTCCATCACAGTCATACTTTCCCCGTACATATCAATAAATTTGTTCTGTCAAAATATATTCGGTCATGTACCTTCTCAATCAGATAAAACAATATATATATTATAACCCGGTGGAGGGGTTATTTTTCAAGGGACAATCCAGGAAAAATGCGGGGCGTCTGGGCCGGGATTCGAACCCGGGGCCTTTCGATTACCGGTCGACTGCTCTGACCACTGAGCTACGCCAGCCGCTTACCACACCTCTCCCGAATCGTCCCTACTAACGAAAATTCATTTTTGTTACAATATATAACCAATAAAAAGAAAGACTTATCTAATGGATGATGGCGAAGGCATTGCCGGACCAGATGTTACCGGTGGCTCTCTCTCCCCGGGTAGGACGTCTTCATTTTTCCTTTACTCCTTACGTTGAAAGGTAGGGTCGGCGTGAGATCCCAATGAAAATTATAACTCGGCAGGGCCCCACCGAGGTTGGAAGCGAATCGGAGTCCTCTCGTCAATTTAGGGTCTCGATGATCCTCGTCTCAATAGTTTAACGGAGCGAGTTAGATGTGTTCACCACGGCGTTCCGGAGAGAAAGAGAGCGAGTCCGGTGATGTTCCTCACGGACCCCGACTATCCTTCTCGTGACGTCAGGAGGGATACCAGTGTTAGGTGTTCGCGAATACTATTGCTCTATACCTTGTATCGGGAGCTGGCGCCCCCTATTCACTCTTCTGTTTATTACTTACGTTCACGCGTCTCTTTTCGAGCTCACAACAGTAACACATGAATATAAGGAAAGGGGACATGAGCAATGAGTACAATTTCTTCGACTGAAGCAGCAATGCAGTTATTATATTGGTGATATTACTGGTGACACTGGGAAGCATGTCAATTGCTAAACTTCAATAGTTTAAAAAGGCTGAAGGAAGAGTACAGTCAAACGACGAAACAAGATAGCAAAGAGCAATGCCTAGATATTTAAAACGACAAAATTTATAGTATTGGCATTTAATAATTATTATCTCTTCAGGTGTCCTTACAATAAGGTATATCGATGTAACCAGAACTCTACAAGAAGTGAGGGAATGTGAACTGCTGTGGTACATTTATAATAAATTTATTATATATCTTCTAAAAATGATCTTCCAATATTTGTAACTTTACAAAGTGTTCGCGTCAAATAGGTAGAGATAATCGTCATCAGGCATAAATGAATTCTATGTTCAATGTTTCTTGTTAATGACTTGGTAATGCATTTTAATGAAATTTTTAATTATTATCTTAATTATAACATGATAATTTACACTAGCCAATGGGATTTATTCGTGAGTTGAAAGTCACACGTTTTGTAAAGAATACGACTATTGATGAATATTTTATAATAATGTAATAATGGGACAGATTTTTACCCCGTAACCGTACAGAACAGTTATACGTCACAATACTATTTTTTCACTCATATTTGAATCCTTGATATTGCAGCTTTTTAATATGCATATATGTATTTAAATGCTGTTGGGATAAACTTATGAGCGTTCACTTCCCTATAATCTAGCATGTAACATTTCTATAATAACTTCAACATTATGTCAGAAAAGTACGTAAGAACCTGTTCCATTGATCTCGTATGTATAATATTTGTGCAGCTAGCTTTGTGTCCAATGAATGATCTGAAATTTATCTACAACTATCTGTGTCCAATTTCACGCCACAACAAGATTAGACACAGTTCTAATGTGTCCAATGTTATCGCATGCTAAACGGTCTGTGTCCAAAACTAATGTGTCGTATCGGCATTGTGTCCAATCTTGCTGTGCGGAATGGACACTGTATCCAATCGTGTTGTGTCCAATGATTTATGTCCAACTGGGCGTGTGCGCAATCGGGTTGTGTGCCAGTGGGCATCACTCCAGGGACTAAACCGATCATTCTCGAAACAAATAAATACAGGTGTCTCGCTGAATCGTTCAGTAAACCTATCGCCCGTAATACGCGTCATTAATCAAGATTATTTGGGTGTGGAGTTTGAAGCTGACGAGTGGGGAACCGTCAAAGGCCACTTTCCAATCATCGATAAATTCTTCAGCGATACAGATGTCACCAAGGATGTATCCGAGGATTTCAATAGTTCTATATCTACAGGAGGTCATCAAATATCCTTTACGTTTTCATATGGTGAGCGCGCAATCATTTTCAAACCAATGACGCCCACCGCTGTGGATAGTAGTTTTTCCGGAAATATAGAAGCCAGAGCCTACATACCGTTTGTCATGATGAAGAAGGTTTCCAACGTCAACCTAAAGAAGATCCTGAGTTGCATTAACGTTCAAACAAATCGACTGCCCGCTATTACGGCCAACGCTAATAACTGCAAAGATATGCTGGTGGCTGAGCTGGATCGACGCGAGAACGAAACGAAGGATACCATATTGGATGATCTTCAGCATCTTTTGAAAAAAAGGATCTGTGGTGTACTTCGATTTACCAATTATTGGTTAAGCTATTTTCTCTATACAACCACGAGTACGTGTCTCTTGTACAGAGCAGGACAGAACCCCTGACCGCAACTGCAGCAGCCAACGAATTCGCGCACAGTCGCCAAGCGCCCTAATACTCTTCTTCTAGAAAAAAATATATCGCGTGTCTTGCATAATATATACAGGGTATCCCAAAATTACCAGACCAACGGGGTATGGCGGTGTTCGGGAGGCACCACTGATCACGAAAATGACCTTCCTTTTGTCCGGAAGGTCATAGTTTTTAAATGGGAGCAGGTCAAAGTTGACCAATCAGAGGAAGGCGTCAAGAGAAACGTAGGCACCTGCGAACTCTGAGTTTTCTTCCCTCGCTTTTGTTTCTCGGTGGCTTCGGGCAGAATGACGTCAGCCAAGGACATGCCTATTGGAAACAAGAAACAAGCTACCGAGAAACAAAAGCGAGGGAAGAAAACTCAGAGTTCGTAGGTGCCTACGTTTCTCTTGACACCTCGTTCTGATTGGTCAACTTTGACCTGCTCCCATTTAAAAACTATGACCTTCCGGACAAAAGGAAGGTCATTTTCGTGATCAGTGGTGCCTCCCGAACACCGCCATACCCCGTTGGTCAGGTAATCTTGGGACACCCTGTATATTGAGACGTTTCGTGATTTTGGAGCCTTAGGAATCACGAGACTTTTTCTAGGGTGTTTGCACTGGGCAGGCGTCTTTAGAAACAATTAGACACTGGAGTTTTTTAAAATAAAAGATAATGATATATTGTCCTATAAATTACAGACTAGAGTCCGTATTCACAACTCGCTCTTAAGGTCACTAACAGAGTCGCTTGTAGTTAAAACTCACTAAGAAAAAACTTAAAAGCGCACTATTAGCACTAAAAGCGAGTTCTGAATACGGGCTTAGGTATCTTTAATGTTCTATTTCTGTCACACGCATTCACACACTCTATATTTGTCTCTCGTTTGATAGTCGTACCGTAGGCGACAAGAATTGTTTTTGTTTACGTCTTCTCTCTGCTAGTCTTTTGGAATGGGAAGAAGTAGCTGGATCCACAATACAGCAGATTGCACAATGCGTCCGAAGACCGTGGGCCAGTTGTTGATAAGGATGATAATGATTCAGTACCCACAGGAGATCACAATGAACCCCGTTTGCTGAATCTCTTATCTTAAGGATAGGTTAGGCTCAGACAGCTACTAATCACAATGATATTGGGAGCTGAGTCTTTTAAAGGTGGGTTGTTTTTATGGTTGATCTGCAGTCCTGAGTTCTATTACAATAACTTCACTGCAGGAGAATGCAGAGGGATTTGGGATGCACTTCCTGACACTAGGGAGATCACAATGATTCCTTAGACCTGGTAAGAGCTATAGGATGCTCAGACAGCTACTAATCACAATGATATTGGGAGCTGAGCTTTTTAAGGAATGTGGTCGTTATGCAGTGGTCGATTTCTGACATCTCCAGCACAATGCTTTCAATGCTTAGGAGCTTATGCACACGAGTTAAGGATGTGGTGCCCAGCTGTCGCCCGATGCCCTGGGGAAGTGGCCGTGGAGGATCTCCAGAAGATACGTCCCGATTTGTTAAAGAACGCTCTCGATTTGGTTTAAAGGGACGACAGCCTGCGATAGCAGCCTGACGATAGCAGTCTGAGCGGCCGTGCATTTCCGTAACCGTCCGCTCCCGTTCGTGTATCCAGTTGCGTTTGCTGACTTTACGCGACCCCAAAGATCAACACCTATGGTTGCGATTCTCGATTTTACGCGTCCCCAAAAATCGAAAGGATCCGTTAAGCTATCGCCTCGTCTGATAGGTTCCGTCAGAATTCTCGTTCTTGGTGGAGTTGGGCCTGTTCCACCTCAACTCCCAGTTTATGCCGGCTCGTCAGTTCCCGGTGAAAAAAGAATTGACTGGCGCCCGTCTGGCTTGCGGACGCACGAACGACGGGTGGACGGCCGAACATATACACAGTTTTTTAAGTGTGGCTATTGTAGTAGTAGAACGGACATGCAGATCTATGCAGCTCAGCAGTACTTTCACACGCATGCTCACAGAGATTTGTAGATTTACACTAATATTCTATGAGACACCACGAATAAAATACACTATAGCTTATCCCGTTGACGTCCTTTGTTAATAACAAAAAAAAATTACAAACTTGTCACCGTACCGAGCGTAGCTCGTATACTGAACAAGTATTTTATTTAAAAAAATAAATAAAGCTCGTCAATGGGAAAAATCAAAATATGTTTTATTCGTTTCGGTGTTCAGAATATTCGTGTAAATTCACGAGTGCCTGAGATCATGCGTGCAAAAGTTATACACAGTTTTTTAAGTGTGGCTATTGTAGTAGGAGCATGGACATGTAGATCTGTGCAGCTCAGCAGTATTTTCACACGCATGCTCACAGAGATTTGTAGATTTACACTAATATTCTATGGGACACCACGAATACAATACACTGTAGCTTATCCCGTTGACGTCCTTTGTTAATAACAAAAAAAAATTACAAACTTGTCACCGTACCGAGCGTAGCTCGTATACTGAACAAGTATTTTATTTAAAAAAATAAATAAAGCTCGTCAACGGGAAAAATCAAAGTATGTTTTATTCGTTTTGGTGTACAGAATATTCGTGTAAATTCACGAGTGCCTGAAATCATGCGTGTAAAAGTTATACGCAGTTTTTTTATGTGTGGCTATTATAGTAGACGCACGGACGTATAGATTTGTGCAACTCATTGTCAGCAATACTTATCAGGGATAAACTGTATTGCATTGTATTCATGGTATTCTATAGAATACTAGTGTAAATCTACGACACTCTGTGAGCATGCGTGTGTAAATATCTCTGAGGGTGTTTACGCGAAATAAGGGACTGACATAAATTTTGTTTTGATGTTCTTCGTGCTTTGTGTTCTTATAAGGCCCTCCTTTACCCCTAATGCCGTAATCCTCGCTGCTTAAAAACACTGTAGCCCGTATTCATAATTCGCTCTTAAAGTTACTAACAGAGTCGCTTGTAGTTAAAAGTCATTAACACTAGATTGCCCAAGGAAGTCATTTTGACTGCTTTTTAATTTCAATTAGAAAAACAATGATGTATATAATGACACAATTTCTTAGAACTTTGTGACTTTTTCTACAACATATGAATGCGTTTATTAATAATAGTAGTTACCTCCCCCCTCCTTAATTTCCGGTATATATTGTGACGTATTTTTACGCGATCGACCTCACCGGAAAATGCAAGACCGACCGGCGCACAACTTTACGCGATTCCTACGCGTTCCAGGCAACCCAGGGGCTAACAAAATTTACTCTCGAAATAACTAAGGTATTGTTGGGCGCCAGGTTCCAAAACGGGAACCACGTATCAGTTCCTACGATTCTTCTTCGCGTGCCTACGTTGGCTAACTCAGCTACGCGGAGGCGGCGAGATTTAGAACAATAGGCCGGATGGGTCAGACGATCACGCGACACACAAAATCAGTCAGACACTTCGATCTCAAATAAAGGGTTCGGTTTATTAAATAAAATCGGCGGCGCGAAGCGCGACGATTTTGTACAATACCGAATTCCGGAGTTACAACAAAAAATAGTAATTCGAAATAATCAAAAGACAAATAACAGTACAATCCAGAAGATCACGGGTACTTCGCGTACCGTACCAATTCAATTCAAACCGAAATATGGCTAATCCGCGTTACCACAATACGATGACCGACCGTCAAGAACCTGTACGCGTTCTTCGCGTTACAAAATCAAAAGTATCAATGCCTGACGGGCGGACGACAAGAAAACAATTCGGATAACGTTAAAATTCTAATCCAAACATAATCTCAAACAAAAGTTCTAAACCGTGAACCCTGCCGATCGACAGACCTTCGTGCCGTGGTCTTCTTCGAGGTGAGGGATTGTCCCTCCGCGTGTTCGTTACACGCGCCGTCAAAAATTACGAAAAACAAACAAAATCCGGTACCACGTTTTGCACGAAGTTACGTCGCTCACAAAAGTCAGATATCCTCGCTTACCGTGTTGTTCCCTGGTCGCGTAATCCCAGAAAACCAAGTCGTCGGCCCACTTGCACGTTGTGCACTCGCGTACTCACAAATCAAAATCCGATACAATCAAAACGTTTAACGTCTACGCGTGTCCAAGCAGGAATCTCTCGATCTTCACGCGCTTTGTCTTCGCGTGAAGGATAGCACCCACTCCCTTTAGGCTAATGGGCGGCGATTCGCCCTGCGGACGAATCCTTCAACCCAGCATCTTCGCCACGCGCCAGTTTCGAACATGTCATCGCGACAATTAACAATTTCCATAATATCTCGTGGACAATTTGTACAGATCGGGTCCTACGAAGAATATCAGTCGTTCTCGCGCGAGGGTGCACCAGGCGTCCCCTGGATTCCCAACTCGCGGAAATATAATTATGCGTACTGGCGGTGGGCGCTATGCCATAGGGGTCGGTAGTGGTGCTCAGTCGGGTGGCGCTGTGTGCGCCGCTTCCAGTCGTGGTTGAGTACCAGCTGAGTAGAGCACGTTGCTGCCGCGTGACGTCAAGCCGTCCCGCGTTGCGCGCGCCTCCGGGGCCAGTAGAGCTGCTCTCCGCAGATAGCGCGAGTGTCGACTCTCGCGTGTCGCAGCTCCCTCCCTCCTGGGACTCCAGCTGGCTCTCCCTCTCTCTTCCTCCTACGCATCTTCACGGGCACGGCGAGCGAGCACCTATTCAAACTCCGGCAGAGTACACGCAAAACAAAAGAAAATAATGCAATAATCTATCGAAATTTCAATTAGGCCCTTGCGGTCGGTGGATCCTGCCTGGACTTTGCTGTGGCCCATGGCCCTTATCGCGTTTCGGCGTGATTTTCCGCCGAGGACACGACGAGTGAAATCCACCACGTCACAATATATATGTGTTATACCTATATTGCCCAAAAGCAGTCATTTTGACTGCTTAGAAAATTTTAAATAATCAAAGGACTCTTATTATTGAATTGAGTACATTTCTTATATGACCAGTTCGGCTCTGTATTGAAATAACAGTTTTCATTTTTTTTCGACTATCGTCACATGGTAACATACAAGTACATGATAAATTGTCGATTTGGGCGTATACTTGATAAGTCGCAGTTGCTCAATAAGCTAAAGTAGTACATGTTATTCGAATCTTTATGCAGTGATACTTGTTCTAATTACTTGTTTATTTTATTTCTTTTGTACCCTAAGTTCATGAAAGAAATGTCGAATAGAAGTATACAGGGTGAACCACGAATCGTGATCAGTAGAGATCCCCCAAAAAACACTTACGTGTAAAAAGCCACGCCAAGTACAGGTGTGCTGTGTATTCCTCTAATAAAAAGTATTGATATCAGATTATTGAGGCCAAGTACTTAAGTCACTACATGGTTGCCTATTATATGATCTAGCACTGGCCCATCATTTTAATTGTATTTTCGAAATTTCCTATAACGTTTTCACTACTCTTTTACATTACTACTGTTTCTCGTAGTTGATTATGAATTAATGGTTATTTAATAATTAATCAAACTTTAGCTGATTCCTTATCGAGTACTACTTGGCGAGTCCGTGCAATTCTTGATATAAATTTGCATTCATAATGCCAGTCATTAAACTCAAAACCAATGTCAACTTTCTATATAGAGTTTATTAACGATAATTAATCACGGTAAAATCTTAATAATAAACATAATTTTAGGATACTATTAGTACGTTCAAAGTAAGTACTTTGGAATTTCTGGCACGGACCCGCCAAGTAGTACTCGATAAGGAATCAGCTAAAGTTTGATTAATTATTAAATAACCATTAATTCATAATCAACTACGAGAAACAGTAGTAATGTAAAAGAGTAGTGAAAACGTTATAGGAAATTTCGAAAATACAATTAAAATGATGGGCCAGTGCTAGATCATATAATAGGCAACCATGTAGTGACTTAAGTACTTGGCCTCAATAATCTGATATCAATACTTTTTATTAGAGGAATACACAGCACACCTGTACTTGGCGTGGCTTTTTACACGTAAGTGTTTTTTGGGGGATATCACAAGTTTTTGTTGTCCAACGGGAAATAGAAGTATTAAGCACTGAAATCTATATTGTCACAGATATAAAATGTAAATGCATTATGATGTTGCTAATCAGAAAAATATATAGCGGTGTCGAAAATGTTTAATGGCATATACATTTAATGTGTAAGTCCCTTTTTCTAGAAATGCATAAAGACATATACAAATTTTTAAAGAAAATGTAATCTTCAATGTATATAAGCGTCGTCAATGGTGTCCAGCTTGTTGAAGCCGTGTGGTAAACGTAAGAGAGGAGAGTGTGCTGGATTATTTCAGGCCTTGTACCTCAGGCCGTGCGAACATCAAAGAGGATACTATAGTTTGAGCGAAGCGCCAAAGCTTGTTGCACACTTTTCTGGACTTCTACGTCCGACACCTAGATACAAGAAACTATGGAGCGGAACACCTGGACACACTGAACTTCCACATCCGACACCTAGATACAGAAAACTACGAAGCGGAATACCTGGACACCCTGGACTTCCACATCCGACACCTAGATACAGAAAACTACGGAGCGGAACACCTAGACACCCTGAACTTCCACATCCGACACCTAGATACAGAAAACTACGTAGCGGAATACCTGGATACCCTGGACTTCCACATCCAACACCTGGACACAGGAAACTACCGAGCGGAATACCTGGACACCCTGGACTTCCACATTCACTACCTAGATACAAGAAACTACGGAGCGGAACACCTGGACACCCTGGACTTCCACATCCGACACCTAGATACAGAAAACTACGGAGCGGAACACCTAGACACCCTGAACTTCCACATCCGACACCTAGATACAGAAAACTACGTAGCGGAATACCTGGATACCCTGGACTTCCACATCCAACACCTGGACACAGGAAACTACCGAGCGGAATACCTGGACACCCTGGACTTCCACATTCACTACCTAGATACAAGAAACTACGGAGCGGAACACCTGGACACCCTGGACTTCCACATCCGACACCTAGATACCGAAAACTACGAAGCGGACTACCTGGACACCCTGGACTTCCACATCCAGTACCTAGATACAAGAAACTACGAAGCGGAATACCTGGACACCCTGGACTTCCACATCTGACACCTGGACACAGAAAACTACGAAGCGGAATACCTGGACACCCTGGACTTCCACATCCAGTACCTAGATACAAGAAACTACGAAGCGGAATACCTGGACACCCTGAACTTCCACATCCGACACCTGGACACAGAAAACTACGAAGCGGAATACCTGGACACCCTGGACTTCCACATCCAGTACCTAGTGTGACGTGAATTTCGGAAATTCAGTCACAAAGTTTGCTAGGAGTAAGGAAAAGACACCATCCACCTGCAACGATCCTCCAAACGTCGGTCACCCGACATTCCAAAGACAGCTTTGCTTTTCTCGCTTATCGTTTATGCACTCTGTTTCCGTCTATCGTCCTTTCTGCTTATTTCTGTTTCGCTTTTCTGCTTTTTTTTTTTTTTTTTATTTTCGTGCTTTCCTATTCGCACTCGCCTACCTTCTTTACCGTCCTGGGTAAATCTACGTCTACACTACGAGCACGAAGCTGACCGCCAACAAGAGTTCCTGAGCTACCGGACGAGCGCTCGACAGAGGCTGGACCAAACTGCTGTTCGCTCCGGAGGACTTCCGTGGTGCCCGGGATACCCGGGATGGGATCCCTCTACTACTTGTGCCGGCCGCCCATACGGACCGCAAAAAGGGCCTTCGCCACTCGTGCCGCCGATAGGAGGAAAGGATGGTCCCCTATCGTGCCGCCAGTCGCCGAACGTTCCCTAGCGTTCCCGTTATCAGTGGCCCCCGGAGAAGAAACCAGGGCATACTCTTCGCCGGATCCTGCTGCTCGCACCGAGGACTCACGATCGGCCGCACCAAGGATTCCCGCGCTCAGCTCGGCCCTCTCCGCCTATCTTCGGACTCGAGCCGCCTAATGCTTCGTCTCTGGCTACCGTCAAGCGTTAGATTACCTATTTTGTATTATTATAGTGTGTTATCGCTCTACCGTGCGAATAAGGAATTATTAATTTAGGAGGGGGGCCCCTAGGGCTCTTCCTCTAGCGACGAATTCCGGCTCGTTCACTTACGTTTGGAGCGTCTTAGCCTGTGGTTGGTTTTTGAAAGTAAAACGAAAAGAGTGATACAGACGAGCCGGATTCGAACCGTTGAGATTTCCGATTTATTGAGAGTATAAACCATTGAAGGAGGGAAGGAAGGAAGGACGGACGTTTGAGGACTCGCCTTCTTTTCCCGATTTCGTTTTCATTATATTTGGTGAGCTCCTTTCGTTACCGTTATTCTGGAGATTTTTGTGTATTTGATTGAAGTAATACCGTCTAGGCCTTTTGTCTCGACGGCACCTTTTCTCGCTTACCGGGACTGAATGTCGTTCCAGTCCCTCTAAGTAAAAGGACGATAGTGCCGGATACCGTTATCTTATTTAGCTTTTTCGTTTATTATCGTAGAATATCTTTCATATCGCATCTATTGTAATTAATTTCGTTTTCTCGTAATTCAGTGCTTTGGAATTGTCGAATATTTTATAAGTTACCGATCATCTTCTCGACCACGTGGAAACACTACGGGCCCCGGCGTCCCCGGCTTGGCCATTTCCCGTTGAGTCTTTCTAGTTGCTTTGATTAAATATCTTTTGGCTTTTCTATCGTTTCCGGCGTTATATGTGGCTTTATTATATGGAACTTTGACTCTAAATAATTCTTTTATCGACCGTATATTTTCCTGTATTTTTCGCTGTCGTTATAAGGAATGGCTTCCTCCTCTTGATTTACCTAATATTTCAATTTTGGAGAAATTCGTAATTAACGTCTTATTATAATATTTTTCCGATACCTTACGCTGCTGTTCTAGCGTAGAGTCACCTTTTTTTTTGGGCGTACTCGCCTAATGCGAGACAAAAGGACGTACTGACTTTCAGTGGCGTACCTACTATTAATTTAACTTTTCCGCGTGTAATATTCTTGTGCTAATTTTCTGAGAGCTTGCCATTTCTTGTGACCATTGTATATTGCTGGTACTATTTATGTTAATTTATTTGCGTGCGCTTAATACCTGTGTTCCTCGCTACCATTATATCGCTTACTATCTGACTCTTTCCGATTGTCGGGAAATTTCGCGAGTGAATTTGTTCTGTGTTTTCGTACCGATACGAGGTTAAAGTTTTATTCTCGCGTGTATTTCGTAATCGCCGATTTATTGAAACATTGTCGAAAATATCTTTTGCGTCGGCGCGGATTCGTCCCGCTGCCGTATCGTATCGCCAAAGGGCCGTAGTCCCTCGTTAATTCCGCGTTTCGTTTTTAAGAATTTTAGTTTATATAGAAGCCTTCAAGAACCTATCGCTTTGTACTAGTATTTTAAGGATGTTGTTATCTGATTTTGCTTTCGCACCGTAGGGATTCTTACAAACACGATTCACTTTATCTTTTCCGCTTTTCACACGCTTTAGTTTGTTGTATGGCTTGCATGCCGCTTTCTGTGCTATTCTTTAATATAGCTTCGGTGCGTTAAACCTTACTGATTTTTCTCTAATCTCTTTCTTTTACCTTTTCTCTTATCGCATGCCTATTCCTTCTCTCGTCTAGCCTCTTGAACGCCACGACGCTCTCCCAGGTGAGCTAGCCTCCGAACCGGGTATATTTCTGGAGTTCTCGTCGACCGCTTGATTCTCTCTCTCTCACGCTTCTGTTTCGACTTTTCTTCGCGCTTCCTTCTCCTATCTTGGCGGTGTCGCCGTTTTCGTGTCTCGTTCGTTTTCCCTATTTGGCGGTGTCGCCGTTTGTGAATCTATCTTTTCACGTTATTGGCGGAGTCGCCGTTTACTTATATTTCTCTTTTCTCTCTTGGCGGTGTCGCCGTTTCTCGATCTTTCTCTTTTCTATCTTGGCGGAGTCGCCGTTTACCTATCACTCTCTTTCTATCTTGGCGGTGTAGCCGTTTATCGATCTTTCTCTTTTCTATCTTGGCGGAGTCGCCGTTTACCTATCACTCTCTTTCTATCTTGGCGGTGTAGCCGTTTATCGATCTTTCTCGTTTCTATCTTGGCGGTGTCGCCGTGTATCGATCTTTCTCTTTTCTATCTTGGCGGAGTCGCCGTTTATCGATCTTTCTCTTTTCTATCTTGGCGGAGTCGCCGTTTATCGATCTTTCTCTTTCTATTTTGGCGGTGTCGCCGTTTATTCTTAGTTCCCTTTCTATCTTGGCGGAGTCGCCGTTCCTATAGTTTCACTCCTCTTCCCTTGGCGGTGTCGCCTTCCCGGTTTCCTATTCCCTTCCGTTGTTCCGAGTTTTCCCGCGTCTTACGAAAGATTTCTACGATCTCGAGTGCCCTGCACTCGCGGTGTTCTCCCCGGAGATCACCTGGCGCCCAACTCTATCTAGCCTATCGCGTATCGGGTCTTTTGAATATCGGAATTTATAGAGAGAGGATCATACGGCGTTTTGTGTACGGTTCCCTATTTCCTGAATACCGGTTGTCGTCTATCGAATTTCGAATTGAGATTTTGTTTTGGGGAATAACGTCGCACTAGATACAAGAAACTACGAAGCGGAATACCTGGACACCCTGGACTTCCACATCCGACACCTGGACACAGAAAACTACGAAGCGGAATACATGGACACCCTGGACTTCCACATCCAGTACCTAGATACAAGAAACTACGAAGCGGAATACCTGGACACCCTGAACTTCAACATCCGACACCTGGACACAGGAAACTACGGAGCGGAATACCTGGACACCCTGAACATCCACATCCGACACCTAGATACAAGAAACTACGAAGGGGAATGTCTGGATACCCTGGAATTCCACATCCAGTACCTAGATACAAGAAACTACGGAGCGGAACACCTGGACACCCTGGACTTCCACATCCAGTACCTAGATACAAGAAACTACGGAGCGGAAAACCTGGATACCCTGGACTTCCACATCCAGTACCTAGATACAAGAAACTACGGAGCGGAATACCTGGACACCCTAAACTTCCACATCCGACACCTAGATACAGAAAACTACGAAGCGGAATACCTGGACACCTTGGACTTCCACATCCGACACCTAGATACAGAAAACTACGAAGCGGAGTACCTGGATACCCTGGAATTCCTCATCCAGTACCTAGATACAAGAAACTACGGAGCGGAATACCTGGACACACTGAACTTCCACATCCGACACCTAGATACAGAAAACTACGAAGCGGAATACCTGGACACCTTGGACTTCCACATCCGACACCTAGATACAGAAAACTACGAAGCGGAATACTTGGACACCCTGGACTTCCACATCCGACACCTAGATACAGAAAACTACGAAGCGGAATACCTGGACACCTTGGACTTCCACATCCGACACCTAGATACAGAAAACTACGAAGCGGAATACCTGGACACCCTAGACTTCCACATCCAGTACCTAGATACAAGAAACTACGGAGCGGAACATCCGGACACCCTAGACTTCCACATCCAGCACCTAGATACAGAAAACTACGTAGCGGAATACTTGGACACCCTGGACTTCCACATCCGACACCTAGATACAGAAAACTACGAAGCGGAATACCTGGACACCCTAGACTTCCACATCCAGTACCTAGATACAAGAAACTACGGAGCGGAACATCCGGACACCCTGGACTTCCACATCCGACACCTAGATGCAGAAAACTACGAAGCGGAATACCTGGACACCCTGGACTTCCACGTCGGCCATCTAGATATAGAAAACTACGAAGCGGAATACTTGGACACCCTGGACTTCCACATCCGACACCTAGATGCAGAAAACTACGAAGCGGAATACCTGAACACCCTAGACTTCCACATCCAGTACCTAGATACAAGAAACTACGGAGCGGAACATCCGGACACCCTGGACTTCCACATCCGACACCTAGATGCAGAAAACTACGAAGCGGAATACCTGGACACCCTGGACTTCCACATCCAGTACCTAGATACAAGAAACTACGGAGCGGAACATCCGGACACCCTGGACTTCCACATCCGACACCTAGATGCAGAAAACTACGAAGCGGAATACCTGGACACCCTGGACTTCCACATCCGACACCTAGATACAAAAAACTACGAAGCGCAATACCTGGACACCCTAGACTTCCACATCCAGTTCCTAGATACAAGAAACTACGGAGCGGAACATCCGGACACCCTGGACTTCCACATCCGACACCTAGATGCAGAAAACTACGAAGCGGAATACCTGGACACCCTGGACTTCCACGTCGGCCATCTAGATATAGAAAACTACGAAGCAGAACTGTTGGACAATCTGTCACCTAAAATACGAGGAATTATGCCGAAGCACACATATACATACACCCATATACGCGCGCTGCACATGAATGCTATTAAAAACTGGATAATTCTATACTGTTGTGAAAGCACCCTTATACTAACTGGAAATTCGGTATGAACGGTAGCTTCACTTATAAAGTATATTTGATTGTGTTGTGTATTCGTAAATTACTACCACCATACAGAGTACAAATAGGTAAAGAAGGCACAGCAGTCAGCGCCATCTGTCGTGTAAAAAATGCGATGGACGTGCGAAGACGACGACGACGACGACGACGACGACGACGACGACGACGACGATGACGATGACGACGACGACGGAACTGAAATAAAATCATCTCGCTCGCCATCTCAATACACCCTGATCTCGTATACTAATCGTATTGAACGTGGGGGCAATCAATTCAGGACCCTCAATTCCTATAGTGAATGTATCAATAACTTTTTCTCATGTATAGCGGTTAATAAGATATTTCGTTCCAAACACAGGTATAAGAGTTGACTCAAGTAAAGAGTCTCGGCGAGCTGCGCCCTGTACAGCCGGTTGCCTGTACTTGGCGCGAGACTCGACCGAGTCTCTTGATTACTTTGTTATTAGCAGTCCGATCGAAAATCTTTTTATCAGCTTTTGCATGGTTTCAAGAGAGCTTTAACGTGATAGTGAAAAATTACTGGTCAACTCTTTTTTTAAATGTTTTTTCAAGGTTACCTTGAATTTTTGG
Organism: Cephus spinipes; assembly: GCA_963971525.1. Taxonomy (NCBI): domain Eukaryota; kingdom Metazoa; phylum Arthropoda; class Insecta; order Hymenoptera; family Cephidae; genus Cephus; species Cephus spinipes. The sequence goes on along the minus strand of OZ020577.1, from coordinate 8,149,243 downwards.
CAACTGAACATATAATTTTTTTACGCCTGTCTGTTAGAGGATTTCAAGACGAGTTCAGCACATGTAAGGACATGAAATTGTTTTCATGTGGTTCGAAAAAAAATTAAAAAACTTTGTATCACAAGGAGAATCACAGCTACGCCGTTATACGCATTCATTCTGTTGTCTTCAGTCGCCATCAGTGTAGAGGCCATGAAGAATGCAAAACAATCTTTTGTTCACCGTCTACGCGAGCGCATTGCAGCTCGTGGACACCATTTTGATCCAACCAAGATTGGTAAATTTTGACTTGTCAACAACATTGGATGCGTAATAACGGCGTATCTGTGATTCTCCTTGTGATACAAAGTTTTTTAACCCTTGGCGCTCCGCATGTTTTTGAAACAAATGACTGACGGCTCCGTAGCGGAGCCAACGGAGCGCTAAGGGTTAATTTTCTTTCGAACCAGATGAAAAAAATGTCATGTCCTTACATGTGCCGAATTTGTCTTGAAATCCTCTAACAGACAGGCGTAAAAAAATTATATGTTCAGTTGCAAAAAATTCAAGGTAACCTTGAAAAAACATTTAAAAAAAGAGTTGACCAGTAATTTTTCACTATCACGTTAAAGCTCTCTTGAAACCATGCAAAAGCTGATAAAAAGATTTTCGATCGGACTGCTAATAACAAAGTAATCTCTACTGATCACGATTCGTGGTTCACCCTGTATAACTGTAAATAATATAAAAAATATTAAACATTCATTTTAAACAAATTTCTTTACACATTAGTTATTGTTTCACAATGCAGTCATTTTGACTGCTTTGGGCAATATAGGTATATATACAAAGTTTCGGTCTTTCTAGTGTTAAGAAAAAATTTAAAAGCGCGCTATTAGCACTAAAAGCGAGTTCTGAATACTGGCTTGTGTCTTGGACCTTTGCTTACGCACCAATGCATGTAGCAAGTTTCCGGATAAGTGTCATTCTGTGGTTACGTTTTGACGAGTGGAGACCATCAAGAATGTGTTCTGTGAAAATGTTTTTTTAAACAATATTACATACGACTGATATTATTAAAATGTGTTGCAATGATTGTTTTGTATTGAGTTTACGAAAATATTTGTAGGCCTGTTTTTGTACTATTATGTTTCTGATATTGAAATAATTTTAAAGCATCAGAGAATATATTTTGGAAAACAACGTAAAGAAGTTGTTAAATATGCCAAAGAATAGTACGAGGGATGTGGGTGATGCCACAAATATTGCTAAAGCTTTGCTGGAAATGTGTCCATCCACAATATTTCGTTATTTTGTTACGAATCCAAGATGCGCCTCTCTTAACGTGAAGACTAGTCTTTGGTCAGAGGTTTGTCAGAAAATCCGTCCTTGTAAAACCAACAGAACGTTAAAGAACAACATACGACAATGTTATGATGCCTTTCGTAATAAGCTCGATGAAATTAGAAAAACGTACAGCGCATTGAGATCACGTCCCGAGAAACATACTTCATTTGACGTAGTCAAGTCGGATGTTTCTGGCCCTGTCGATAATGCCATTTGGGACCTCGTAGACCCAGGCGGAGTATTAGACGTAGTGGAGTCAAATGCTGCTGGTGTTTCGGATGATTTTATTGTACACAGCACAGACCTCCTAAACGGTACATTTGACGAAGTCATATCAGATTTTGTTGGTCCTTCGGATGATGTGACTGGAGACATTAGAACAAAACAGCAAAGAAATTCGACACGATCGTTCGTCGAAGATGTAAGCATCGTTGTACCTCAAAGTTTTTGGAGGAAGTATTGGTCTTTCACACGAAAGCTTCAGTGCGGCTGGACCGATGCTTTCGTAGATCATGTCCAAAGCGTACAGGCTTATAGTTGCTGTGTTTTCACGATCCAATATCATCGGTGCTGTATGGCTGATAAGAAACGCAACAATTATATTTATGTCGCAGCGAAGTGCAAAAATTCACAATACACTAGTTACATATTTAGAGCCCTCGAAAAAATACAAGATCCATTCAACGACATTACCATAAAAGTTTTGCGGAATAAAGCGATCGAGCATCTGGGAAATAAAATTCATCGACGGTTCATCAAAGGACGTAAAAGGGAAAATTACAGCAAGGAACTGGAACTCGAACGGCCAAGTATACTTCGAACGATAAAAATTCAAGAAACATCTACAGAGGTTCTTGAAGCTGGCAACAGAGACGGTGCACCAAGTCTGCAGATACTGCAAAAAATATCGAGGGAAAACGAAACAACGAAAGATCTCGATCCTCACCCGAAAGTTCATCTCGAGAAACTGGCAAAAAAGTATAGGAAAGATCCGATATGGAAGAGTGAACTATTTCCCGGTTATATTCAAGAACATTTTTGCAGCATTGCTTTTACCGAGAAACAAATTTTGTACCTGCTGTCTTTGACTCTAAAAACCGATGTATTCTGCTACTTAGATGCCACTGGTTCGATAGTCGCAAGGATGCCACACTCCAAAAAGCCGATCTTTTATTACGCATTGATTCTACCCGGTAGTCGAGAGTACGGACCATTACCTGTTGCTGAATTTCTCAGTGATACACATACACTTCCGCAAATTACATATTTTCTTTCTACTTTCAATCACGCCATGAAACAGTATACAACACACAAAGTCATCATAAAAAAAATAGAAACCGATTTTAGTATCGCCCTCATAGTTAGTACTCTCAAGAGTTTCAATGACATGACAATGAGTGCCTATTTATCAAAGATGAACAAACTTCTAACGCAAGATTTCAGCATTTTTCCGGAGATTGTACTTGTCCACATCTGTTCTTCACACCTTCTGAAGACTGTGCTACGAAAAGCAAAAAAAATCTTCAAAGCAAAAGAACATGTGAAGCTCGCAGCTTTGTTGATAACACGATTGATACATTCCGAAACAATGCAAGCTGCAGCGATCAATTTTAAGATACTCGTCGTCATGTTTGGCTTGGTTTATAAAGTCCCAATATTAGAAACCTATTTGGAAGACGTACTCTCGATGAAAAATATATACGCAACAAAGTCGGTTGATGAAGCACAGCATGGATATGACGAATATGCTGATGAAGCTATTTTAAAAAATGATGCAGAATTAAACGACGTAGATCTTAGCGGTCGAAAGGGTTCCCCATTCTACGCTATTTTTTATGAGTTGTATGAAAATATCTTGGAAGAGTTTTCGGAAAATACGGATCAGCAATTACTAGATGAACTAGACACAACTAAGAATTGCTTTTACTCGAATAATTTTGTTCATTATCTCTTAGAATACATCTTGCTGTACTATCCTCTTTGGTCGGCAGTTATAATAAGTAAATTGAATCTGCGGCGTGATTGCAATGCGTCGGTTGAAAATTATTTTAAAATTATTAAAGAAAACGTTTTCGAGAAGAAGCTGAATATTCAAGCACCACGTTTCTTTCGTAAAATGCAATCGCTGATTAAAGGGTGGCTACAGGAAAGGGAATATTCGTTAATAACGATCAGACAACGAAGAAAACGTAGCGCGACGGATAACGATGAAGAAGATCAAGCGATCGAGCAGTGGAAACCCGCCAGATCTAAGAAGCGAAAGGGCAATATATACTTTCCCGCGGAAAAATATATTAATAATAGCACAGGCATGGCCGACCAATTTCTCAGAGAAGAGTTAAAAGAAAAAATAATCCACGAATCTGAAGTACCTGTCAAAGAGAAGGCACAACCATTTCCACCATGTGGAGATTTAGACGAAGAGCTAAACGTTGAAGATTGGAGTGAGGCTATCGATTACACTTCGTTTGACGGAGATATTGAAGATAGATTTTTGAAACAAAAATCGTATCCCTCGAATTCTCCCAACCACATCAAAGATTTCGGTGGCATTCCACTCAATCAAGGAATTTTCAGCACATTGCTACCGGACAAGTATATGGATGACGAGTTAATTAATTCTTTCTTTATAACTCTCCAAGAGATAACTGAAAGAAGCAGCTTGAACTTGCTGTCCTTTGATTCGTATTTCACCACCAAGTTAATGGTCGGCGAAAAAAGTATTGGATTGACCAACTGGGCCAAGAAAGTTCAACCAGCAAAGTATGACGTCTGGCTGTTGCCAGTTTTGATTAATCAGAATCATTGGACATTGCTCGTTGTATTACTAACGCATCATATAATGATATATTTCGATTCGTGTCACCATTTTCCACCAAAGTCTTTAATAAATAGAATCTGCGGTTTTATTGGAAGTTCCCGAACGGCTCGACAAGCTAAACTGACTAACTGGAGTCAGTGGGTACTATCGGCACCTACTGACATACCACACCAGATGAAAGAAAACGGTGATATTGGAGGAAACTGTGGAATGCACGTATGCATGTGGGCCTATACTATCGTTAGCAGGTCCATTGTGCCATTTAAAGAGGAACATATGAACACAGCTCGGAAAGGAGTGGCACGGTTTCTTTTGGACTTTACTATCGACAAGAAAATTCTCAAGTGCTTACAAACTAAGGATGCCATGTTTGACTCCTACGACACAGTTCCTGAAATTGAAAATATTGTTCATTCGATTAAGCTATCTCGCAACCCGCCACTAAATTTCGCCTCGAGTCTTGTATTTGCAGCATCAATAAGAGTGCTGAGTGAAATTGCGAAACTTTGAGAGGGGACAAAGCGCACTACAGAAAAGCTAATACTCAATATATAAAAACACCGACTACTTATGTACAAAAACGTTCCTGAAATTGATATTGAATTGTTTTCTATCGTGAGTTTTTCAACAGTTATAAGCAGGGTTGTAAATTAATTAAGTATTTGTATTAAGTGATATTAATTTTAGAGGACCGTAAGCGGATTTCGAATATCGTGATATCGGACTTCTTGTCGGTCACTTTGTGATATTAATCGTGCAACAGTTGAAATCTGACAATATGGTATTTCGTTCGTTCACTTTATCTGCAAAGTAAAAAATAGAAAAAAATTTTTTTTTCCTAAGCAAAAAAGTTTATCTGGTTAAGACGAACTTTGTGAAAATAGGAATATACAGGGTGGGCCATTTTAATCTATACAGCCGAATTCTCCGTTCCTAAGAGGTGAAACGAAAAAATGGTTCAGACAAAAGTTGTTCATGACGAAGGGGGTCAAATAATGGTGACCTTGAATTTGACCTTGAACCCATGTTCAAGGTCATTTGACAGTCAAAGTGTTTTTTTTTAATAGGAACCCCTATTTTTGACACCGGATTCGGAAAGAGCGCGAAATTTTACGTCCGAAATGGTATTTCGAAATAGGGGACTCACGGTAAATAAGCACCCTAAAGGAAACAGAACTTACTACGTCCACGTCGTTGTTTCAGGGTAATGCTAAAGTAAGGACAACCTTTTCAAAGTCAATATTTTAAAGGTCTTTGTCACATCGGGGTTGAATATTCTTCATAATAGTACATCAATTACGATTATTCTATCGGAAAATGCAATGAAATAGCAACCACAGGATTACTTAGTATCTGACCTTGAAATGACCTTCTAAGGGTCATACAAAAAATTTCGAAATACCATTTCGGACGTAAAATTTCGCGCTCTTTCCGAATCCGGTGTCAAAAATAGGGGTTCCCATTTTTTAAAAAACGCTTTGACTGTCAAATGACCTTGAACATGGGTTCAAGGTCAAATTCAAGGTCACCATTATTTGACCCCCATTCGTCATGAACAACTTTTGTCTGAACCATTTTTTCGTTTCACCTCTTAGGAACGGAGAATTCGGGTGTATAGATTAAAATGGCCCACCCTGTATTTACTAGAAATTTAAACTTCATAGAAGAAAATTAATTTCTACTATGGGAAAAAAATCGAATCCTAACGTCGATACCAAATTAATTTCTATTGCAAGTGCTCCAATATTTACAAGAAGCACTGCTGAATTAATGAAGGCATTATACGAAGTGATATTAGATTTATAGTAATAAAAGCCTGTGATATCAGATTGATTACTAATTACATCGTGATATATCAACCGTAGAAAACAAATCGAAACTAAGTGTCCAATTTTGTATCTTAATTTCATCCATGAAATAAACATATAAGAAAAGAACTTTTCGTAAAACATAAATGAGTTGTTTATTTGGTCAGCGCGAACTTGATGAAGGTAGGTATTTACTAGAATGATAAATTCATGAAACAAAACTAATTTCTATGATGCAAATTCAATACATGTAAAAACATTTTTTGGTCAACCTTTTTGTTTCCTCAAAAAATTGTATGTCGCCATTTCGAAATAATTATAGCCTCAGTAAGTAACCTACACTTCTCAAGCGTTCCCAAGCGTTGAAGAAAAGAATTTCCGATGTAATCTGAGATGAGAAAAGCAAGTCACCTGGATGGAATCATGAGTATGCAAGTAGTATGAAGTCGGAAAGACTTGGTATTCGTGGAACACTAGCAACAACATCAATGACATACTAAATCGGGTGCAATTTTTACACGCATGAGTTCAGGCACTCGTGAATTTACACGAATATTCTGTACACCCACACGAATAGAACGTACTTTGATTTTCCCCGTTGACGAGGTTTATTTATTTTTTTAAATAAAATACTTGTTCAGTATACGAGCTACGCTCGGTACGGTGACAAGTTTGTATTTTTTTTTTTTTATTAACAAAGGACGTCAACGGGATAAGCTATAATGTATTATATTCGTGGTGTCCCATAGAATATTAGTGTAAATCTACAAATCTCTGTGAGCATGCGTGTGAAAGTACTGCTGAGCTGCACAGATCTGCATGTCCGTGCTCCTACTACAATAACCACACTTAAAAAACTGTGTATAACTTTTACACGCATAATCTCAGGCACTCGTGAATTTACACGAATATTCTGTACACCAAAACGAATAAAACATGCTTTGATTTTTCCCGTTGACGAGCTTTATTTATTTTTTTAAATAAAATACTTGTTCAGTATACGAGCAACGCTCGGTACGGTGACAGGTTTGTAATTTTTTTTTGTTATTAACAAAGGACGTCAACGGGATAAGCTATAGTGTATTTTATTCGTGGTGTCTCATAAAATATTAGTGTAAATCTACAAATCTCTGTGAGCATGCGTGTGAAAGTACTGCTGAGCTGCACAGATCTGCATGTCCGTGCTCCTACTACAATAGCCACACTTAAAAAACTGTGTATAACTTTGACACACATGATCTCAGGCACTCGTGAATTTACACGAATATTCTGTACACCGAAACGAATAAAACATATTTTGATTTTTCCCATTAACGAGCTTTATTTATTTTTTTAAATAAAATACTTGTTCAGTATACGAGCTACGCTCGGTACGGTGACAAGTTTGTAATTTTTTTTTGTTATTAACAAAGGACGTCAACGGGATAAGCTACAGTGTATTGTATTCGTGGTGTCCCATAGAATATTAGTGTAAATCTACAAATCTCTGTGAGCATGCGTGTGAAAATACTGCTGAGCTGCACAGATCTGCATGTCCATGCTCCTACTACAATAGCCACACTTAAAAAACTGTGTATAACTTTTACAGGCATGATCTCAGGCATTCGTGAATTTACACGAATATTCTGTACACCCAGACGAATAGAACGTACTATGATTTTTCCCGTTGACGGCCTTTAATTATTTTTATTCTAAACAATATACTTGTTCAATATACGAGCTACACTCGATGCGGTGACAAGTTTGTAATTTTTTTAGCAGGAATTCTCAAATTTGCACTAATATTTTAAAAACCTAAGAGTACAATGCACTATGGTTTATCCCCTTGACAAAAATTCAATAATAATAATGTATAGTTATTTGGCAATTTGCTACCCTGAAGCTAGGAGCTAGCCCGTCGCATTCGGCAGCAGAAGTGGTGGGCCCAATGCCCGTCTTGCCGTGTGCATTAGGAGTAGTGGGGCGCGTACAGTCGCATTCAGAACCTATTGCTCGCCGCGCGGTTCCGTCTGCCAGGTCCGCCTGCCAGTTTCAGCGTCATATATCCACGGGTGTGAGGAAGGCGGTTAGGGGATTGTGTATTCTTTGACTGAGATTTTCACTGAAATAATAGGTTTCCGGAGCTGATTCCGAACGTAGGATTATCCGTGACGGGATAGGCTATACACGCTAGATGACAATATAAAGATCTAGATTCACAGCCGGGAATCTAGGAATCCGGTATAATAGGCGATTTGAACGAGAGGTCAAGGACCGTTAGGATTACCGCGCTCGAACTTGTAAATATTGTGAAGCCGACGAGTAGGGCACTAGGCCACTCGTCAGCTGACTTTGTAATTATTACTGGTTATTCTCGTTGCGCGTGTATTATATAACGCGCGTATTGTTGCCGGAAGTGTCCGGCCTTTTAGGAAATAATTCCGAGCGAGGAATTCTGGCTCATCATCCTTCGGGGATTTATTATTTGTGTTGTTACATCGATTGTATTTGAGAAGGGGCCGTTGTTTCCATTCGCGTTTATTATTTTGGAACCGTTGTTCCTTCTTATGTTTCGTTATTACAAAATTTCATTATATTATTTTTATACAATTCGGCTTATTTTTCTTGTTTTCAATAAATCGGGCCCGTTTGTGGGTTCCGTGATTTTAAACGAAAACTCAGATCTGTTTGCTTTCTCGAAGCCCCTTTGGTGTTGTCTTGTTGTTATTAACTTTCAGGTTTAGTTATTGTCAAGTGTGCTAAGTCTAAGGACATAGTGACATCTCGTGACCAGTTAAATCTATCTCTTTGGAGATAAGTTTCTAGGCTAGGACTCAACTAGGAGCCACTCAGCAGCCCAGGAAATAGTTAATCGAACGAATTTTTAATAATTATGGATCGTGAAAAAATTCTGCAACAGCCCGGATTTGAACCAGGAACTACCGGGGTCTAACCTGTCGCGTTACCAGTTTCGCCACCGTGGCTCTGACGGAATGTCTCCACGATCCTTCCGTTCAACTATAGTTTTTATAGACAATCTTTATATTAATCGTTTTAAAGTGAAATGTCGGCCATACTTATTATGAAGTGTGCTAAGTCTAAGGACATAGTGACGTCTCGTGACCAGTTAAATCTATCTCTTTGGAGATAAGTGTCTAGGCTAGGACTCAACCTGGGCTGCTGAGTGGCTCCTAGTTCTTATGGCTGTTTTGGGGTCCGACCTCAAAGTTTTTCCAGCGTAATGACTGTTTTGAGGCCCATAAAGGTGACTCTCACACCGAATTTGTTTATAATTTTTTTATTGTTTATAAAATTGTTTATGATGTTAGGTTAAGTTAGGTTTCGTTAGGTTAGTTTAGCTTAGAATTCCACTGCTGTCACACCCCAAGGTTTTAGTTTTTTTTAAAAAAAAAAAACATTAGCTTGCAGTTTTGACCCCTTAATGCTTCAGGTTCCCAAAGTATCCCGTGGACAAGTTTATATATATATATATATATATATATATATATATATATTGTGACGTTAAAATCCACGTCACAAAGTCCCGAGTGAATAACTCGCGTGTTTTAAATACGGGACGCATTACCGTCCCTCGGGAGAGTCACGAAAAGTACCGGCCAAGAACTCCAGGGTCCAAGATGTTATTAGAATTACATAAATTAATTATTTTTGTTCCGTACAACTCTTTCATGCGTTCGTAACCGGCCACCACCACCATCAACGTTTCGCCGAGGGAGTAAAAGAGCAGCCACGCCTAGACAGACCATCAGTCGCAGCCTCGCTCGAAGGAAGTAGCCACCAGTCCCGCGAGGGAGCGTGGAGACGCCCTACGTCACTAGGCGCCTCCACCCCGCAGCTGACGGCCCCCGGATCGAGTGGGGAGCCGAGACAGCAAAGGACATCGCACTGGATCATACCGATCTCGCAGTATCGCTGGTACGGACGTCCCGCGAAGGGAACGCCACCAGTACCGAAGAGGATGGAAGGCTCTGGAAGCTGTCCAGGTGCGAGGGGTCGCTACCCTCCACCACCTATCCGTCCCGACCGGAGTCCGGACAAGAATCAACTCCGGACGAAGTAACCAGACACCCTAGCTACGGCAACGAGTTGTGACATCCCGAAGAGTCCCGAGTCCAGCGAACAGGATCCGTCGCGAGGACTAGGATTAAGAATTACTAGCGGAACCGTCCTCCCAAGTATAGCATTGTATCGTTACAGGGAGGCTCCGGTTATAAACGTTATATCGTTCCGCGTCCTTCTCGTAGGGTTAAGTCGTTAGAAATTATCGATGTAATTATCGTTTGATATATCCGAATCCGGTGACATGTTTGAAATTAGCGCGAGGACCTACAATTGGCGAAAACCTTCGACGGCGGTGATTGGCCCAGGAGGGCCCGGCGGGGGATGACGGAGCTAGCGCTGGCCCCGAGTCCCGAAGAGCTCCCGAAGAAATTCATTCTCTACTAGTTAGCCGTCTTGGCCGGTGGTATCGTTAGAAGAGTTGTATCGTTGTAGCCGCCTTTTGTATCGTTCACGGTAAGCGTCTCGTCGTCGAGAGGACGAAATCTTTTCCAACGGGTAATCCCCGTTTCATTTATATCTCGTTACTTTCCTCCCGGTTTCGGCCTAGGAGTAGATCGCGTACCGAACAGTAGGAAAAGATTCCGTGCCTACCGTTAGAACTATTTATTTATCATAATTTATTTTCTATTTGTTTGTTCCGGCTATCGGATTACTCTTGGTGACCCTGGAGAATCCTAGAGAATTTGCCTATCACGCTTCTCGTGGTAGCTTCATAGGTTGTAGAGATAATTAACAAAACCTATTGTTGTAAGGCGTCTCTAGTTAAATAAGATATTGATGTGTTTCGCGATTAATTATTCTGTCAGCCAACATTTTTCTTCTGGTCTATCTAGTTTCGTATTTTGCTATTGTATCTTAATTTATTCTGTGTGAATCTGTATTTTCTCTATACTCTATGTTCCTATTTCTTGGTAATTCCGCCACTCGAACCGATCCGTGCCGTCATTCGCCCGAATCGTGTGTTTAGCAACTGCGTCTTAGGGCGTAGGTAGTATCGACCTTCGTACACGTATCTTCGTATCGGCTACGGATCCATCCACGATAGCTAACAATTAATATTGTATCTTGTCGTGTATTCACGCGTCCCTTAAGGAATTCAGTCTCGCGTAAGATATAGATGTCGGTATCGAAATTACCATTACTTATGTTATTTTGTTATAATTGTTAATTTACACAAGTCCCAAAATAAAGGGCCAATTGTTATTCTTGTTACTGGTTAATTGGTTGTTCTCAGTTTTTATTCGGAATACCATCTATAAGATCCCCGCCCCTCTACTATCTCATTGCGTTCTAGCTAGTCCGGTAAATCTCCTTCTTTCCCTTGGAATCCTTCTTTGCAGTCTCGTGGCACAACGGTGTGCCTGGCGCCCAAGAGCATTTAATATTTCGGGTTTCGGGATTTCAGGGAAAAGTAGGTAGTAGCGAAATTTGTGACAGTACCGTTCCATCAGGCGTAAAAATTAACGTCACAATATATATATATATCGGATTTAGTGGATTTGGGCCCGCTATCTGGGTGTTCTCGATCGTCGTTCATGACGAATACTCCAATAATTCACACAACCCTAACTAGAACTATAATGTATGAAGCGCGGCAAGTTTGCGGTCACCGATAACGTTCGCACTTTCACTCTCGAGTCTCACCCTCAACTGCCCTTTTTCCCGCCCCCGGCTTTCTTATACGGTAATGTTTTGGGACCTCTGATTGGCTACACGGCTCCAATTGTCCAACCTATTAGTGCGAACGCAACCGATTCCGGCATCCATGCCCAAGCTGTTCATAGCTTGACGCTTCTATAATCTAGGTGTCGCTACATTTGAACGACAGGTATTCAGTCTCCGACACGGCCATCCTGACGCCTCACACGTCCTCGTGTGAAAACCCTAGAAAAAAGAAATTCTTTGAACAGTAACTTGTTTTAAGGTTCGGTCACCCTGACCCAGGCCTCTTAACACAGTTCTTACAAGTCCACGGCTTTTATGAAAGTTCAATCTTTACATCGTACGACGCGTACCTCATCAGAACTCAACGAACAAACCTCTACAGCAACTCTAAACTTAATAATGCTCATTTCAATGAAAAGAAATCTTGAAAACAACATAAGATTGCCTCTATCCGGCAATAATCACACATTTGTCTTCAACCGACAATAACCACACGTTTGCCTCCATCCAGCAAACAAAACACACTTGCCTCTATCCGGCAATAAACACACGTTTGCCTCCATCCAGCAAACAAAAACACACTGCCCCGGAATTATGAGGTTCCGAATGTTAATTTATTCCGAGTTTAATGGCCAAGGTTAGCACAACATTAAGCATCATTAAACAACAAAAAAAACAACCATTGATTATTAAACGATGAGTTCCGATCAGTACTACAAATCTACAACAAATCTTTGTGAGAGTCATCCAAGTCATTACCGGTCAAATCGTTCTCGTCAGGGAAATTTTTAACAGGCACCGATCTCAACCTGTCGTGCGCGTATTTGTAAGTGCTCTTACCCCCAAATTTCGCGACTATCGCTTCTTTTAACAGGGAACACTCAGCTCCCGAATCAAAACAAAATGAAAATGACTCACTGGATCATGATAATACGCCTGTGGGTACAGCAACCGTACACAGGTCGATGTCGATCCCACTTCTGATATCGGATTTAGTGGATTTGGGCCCGCTATCTGGGTGTTCTCGATCGTCGTTCATGACGAATACTCCAATAATTCACACAACCCTAACTAGAACTATAATGTATGAAGCGCGGCAAGTTTGCGGTCACCGATAACGTTCGCACTTTCACTCTCGAGTCTCACCCTCAACTGCCCTTTTTCCCGCCCCCGGCTTTCTTATACGGTAATGTTTTGGGACCTCTGATTGGCTACACGGCTCCAATTGTCCAACCTATTAGTGCGAACGCAACCGATTCCGGCATCCATGCCCAAGCTGTTCATAGCTTGACGCTTCTATAATCTAGGTGTCGCTACATTTGAACGACAGGTATTCAGTCTCCGACATATATATATATGTTATAACGGGGTGCCCGGCTCGGCTCGTCCCCGCTATAATTAATTTTTATCCATAGAGCTGCCAGGGAGCGCTAGAGGGCTAGGAATTTCCGAAAAATTAGGAGTTCTGATCGGGATTCGAACCCGATACCTTCGGACTGCCAAGTCGAGCACTTACCACTGTGCTACTGAACCCACTGTCCGACCTGATAAGTCCTATTTATTTACATTTCGGTCATTCCTAGGTGGTATCCCCTCCAGCTCTGTAACGCCACGTTACAACTCCCCCGCCCTTAAACGCGAGATGCGGGTGCGAAGCATCCCATCGAGCGCAATCCCTGCTACTCGGAATTTGCTTGGCCCACCCGCCCCTATCTCGCTGGTACCCTCTTATGACGTTAGGCGACGTCAAGCCCAGGCGATGGTCCAGTCGGTGCCCTCCGGCGTGGTCTTCAAGCGGCGGCGGTTGCAAGTAGGGACGGAACCAGATACGGAGGGAAGCCTCAACCTCAACGCTATCTGCCTACCCAACGGCCGCTCCTACTCTAATCCACACACTCCGGAGAGGCCGTGCTGGCCGCCTCATCGCCAAGTCGGTACCTGGGCCTCGATCGGAGGCCCCACGTTGGGCGCCATTTATAACGGGGTGCCCGGCTCGGCTCGTCCCCGCTATAATTAATTTTTATCCATAGAGCTGCCAGGGAGCGCTAGAGGGCTAGGAATTTCCGAAAAATTAGGAGTTCTGATCGGGATTCGAACCCGATACCTTCGGACTGCCAAGTCGAGCACTTACCACTGTGCTACTGAACCCACTGTCCGACCTGATAAGTCCTATTTATTTACATTTCGGTCATTCCTAGGTGGTATCCCCTCCAGCTCTGTAACGCCACGTTACAATGTTTATGAAAGGTTACTTGTCAGGACCAAGTAATCGACCTGTATACATATGTATACATTGCTCTACATTACTGATCTAAGTTGAAAATCAATAGTTATTTTCTTATGTATATTTTAGAAAATGATATATATTGAAAAATAGAGTTTATTTATGCAGCAGGACATTTCAGGACATTTAATAATTTATATAATGCAATATATCGGTACTACATCGTACTTGCTGTATAAAACATCGTATCCGTATTTTAGAATTTCTTTCAAATTGCGGCCATTTTGGTTAACCGCCACTATACATAAATGAATTCATGTTCCTACAAAACAGCGAATTACTGCTATGAAAACCTAAGAATTATGGTCCAATCTTCGCATGTACTAATAAGCTCCTACTACACTCAGTAATGACAAGTATAGTATATACACAGTCAAACTATAGGCATGGTGTGTCCAATCAAAGCGATGGTATTAGTACTTGCGGAATCTGTAATAATTAATGCAACGAAAATGTTATTTTCCATTTGAAAGCTTGCATTTTCTATATTTTCTTTATGTCATTTACTAAATAATTGTTGATAGTGATAGCATCTCTTTGACTTGTTCTGAATGTACAATAGCTAAAAGTCTTACAAACTATAGTTAATTGTGGGAACCGAATACATTGACGTATTAGTACATGAGAAGACCGAACCATAATTTCTAAGCTTATACGACAGAGATACACTGCTTGAAAGTAAAATGAATTAATTTATGCATTGATCATATAATAACGAAAACGGCAACATGAAATTGTAACTTTATCGTAAGAAAGAGAAATTCAGGTGGTTTACGTATAGGTAGTTACGAGGACCAATTAAAACAATGTACCAGGACTTATCAGGAACCAATGAATTAACTGACATCCCTTTTCCGTACATCTTTAGTCTAATTAAATAATTTCGAAGTTTTCTTGTTCACATGATCAACATCTTATCAGTTACTTAAGTAATAAGCAAAGCTGTAAAAATCATATTCTCCTACAAGAGTTTACTTTCACAATTTTTTCAGACATAGTTTAAAGTGATCGTACTGACATGTGCTGGCGAAATCGAAACATCTTCAAGAATTCTGAAGATCAGTATATGGTATATTATCCACTGAATTATATACGTATTACCTAATGACTGATATTTGATATATTATAACCATGTGAATTAAAGCATCGGGACTATTGAGACTAAAAACGTATAGAAAAAGAATGTCAGTCATCTCATCGGGTCGTGACAAGTCCTGGTACATTGTTTTTATTGGTCCTCGAAACTACTTATACGTAAATAGTATGAATTTCTCTCTTTTATGACAAAGTTACAATTCCATGCTGTCTTTTCCATTGTTACATATTTAAGGCATTAATGAATTCGTTTTTGTGTAAAATAGTACATCACTGCCACGCAACCCTAAAAATTATGGCTCGATCTTGATGGGTTGAAATGTCGGAAAATATTAAGAGTACCATCTTTTAGCCTTCTCTATCACAAAACTTGAATCTCATGATAAATCTGTGAGCAATTAGCAGAAGCTGATACTCCGAGACAAAAGGCAGCATCGTGTCAGATTTTCATTTTTTTCATTCCAGGGCCGAGTTTTGCGAAAAATAATAGGGCGAAATCGATGACACACGTATTATTGCCGGTGATTACAAACGTATAGATACTTGTGAAGATCGAATGTAGTGACGTATTAAACCATGTGAAGACCGAACCATAATTTACAGATTTCTGCGATAGTAAATCCCTGTCTTGTTGGAAAACCAATTGATTTATACATTAAATATGTACAGCAGAAATGGCAGCATGAAATTGTAACTTTCGTGCAAAATGGAAAAGTTCAAATCATTTACGTATAGGTAGTTACGAGGACCAATTAAAACGATGTACCAGGACTTATCAGGAACCAATGAATTAACTGACATCCCTTTCCTGTACGTCTTCAGTCTGAATAGTCCCAATGTTTTACATGGGTATCATTTATCAGATATTGGTTATTAGCTAATACTTATACAATCCTTGAAATATTATTAATCGATCCTCAGAATTCTTGAAGGTTTTTTCCATTTCATAAGCAACTGCGATCATTTGAAAGTATGTTTCGAAAAATTGACAAAACAAACTCCTCTAGGAAGATATGATTTTTTCAGCTTAGCTTAGCACTTAAATACCTTACAAAATGTTAACCATGTAAACTATAGGTATAGAACTTCCAGATTAATAAGACTAAAGACGTACAGGAAAGGAATGCCAGATATAATTTATCAGGCCCTGGTAATTCCTGGTATATCATTCAGTATGGTCCTCGTAAATGCTTATATGTAAGCAATATGAGTTTTTTTTTTACGCTAACCTTACAATTTTATACTGCCTTTGCCATTATTATATATTTAATGTACAAATAAATTCATTTCCATATAAAAGAGTGGTTTTTACCGCTCTAGGAACCTTAAAATTATGATTCGGTCTTGATATGTACCATTAGACCATTATTATTCGGCCCTCATAAGTATTTATACACAGTTGAACTATAGGTAGGCATTGTACATGCAAGATGAGTCAAAGAGTCTTGCCATCATTTGCGATTCTTTAATAATTGATGTAACGAAAATCTCTAACAAGTAATCTTTTAACCTTGAATTTGTCTAGCGGGGTAAATAATGCTCCGACAAATATTCTTAGCGCTGTAAAACGTAATATCGACGGAAAAAGTTATAGAAAACCAACATGTAGAAAAACATTGGACCACTCTTAGAATGGCTCAAAAGTTTATTTTAAACATTTTATTTGAAAAAGACTGCAATTATAAAAGAAAGAGTTAATTCATATATTTTTTTGTGAAAACAACGTAGAGAGTGTGGTAGATGCTAGGTGCATCCCACAAGACATTCGGCCTACATTTTTATAGCGAGACCAATGAAGCGTTCAATCAATTATCAGAATCCATCGCAGTTAGTAGCAGCATATTTTCGACCTGTCCTGAATGCACAATATATGCAGATAGTTATAGCATTAAGTGACAGTAACTCGGTCCTCATAATCACCTTTAATTGAAAGATTTTTTGGTCCTGATATGCTACATTTCATAACGCAGATAAACTAGGACCGGTCCCTGTAAACTACACTTCGTATAAAAACATATGAGGACCGTGCTCACAAGTGCGAAAAGTCCCGATAACGACCGTTATAGCCTGGAATTGGTCCCAGCAAGTAACCTTTCATAAACATATACAGAGTGTATCACCAGGAATGCACGTTTGAGATTTGCGGTGAAACGGTGCACAATTTTGAAAATCTGATGTCACAACCATTGAATATTTTTTGATTGCGCATCGAATGGGCATATTATTATTGTTCGCTCAACTTCCGGTCGCAAATAAAAAAAATTATCTTCGCCATTTCAAATGATATTGAAACAAGTTAAATGCAAAAGTTGTAGAGCAAGAAAAAATAATAGAGATGAAAAAAAAATTCGGACGGATTGCACACATAATAAGAGAGATATTTGCGTCAGAATTTTTCTCATTTTTTGACAAATTTCTGATACTGGAGGAACGCCTTAGTTTCGTGCAGCAGCTTCACGCCGAACTCACGATTCGCAATTGTTTTGAGGTAAGCGTTCAGTCAGACGCAAACCCGTACAAGGTGGCTAAAACATACTACAATGCTATCTTTCATTACAAGTTAGAAGCCAAACTATTCCTGCTGTAGATTTCCGTGATCCTGGAAGTCGGTTTTCGAGTCTTCGTCTTCCTGGACGTGGATTTTCGAGACTTCGCGTTCCTCGTCGTAGATTTTGGAGTCCTCGTGTTCGTCGTCGTAGATTTTGGAGTCTACGTGTTCCTCGTCGTAGATTTTGGAGTCCTCGTGTTCTACGTTCGTGTACG
>OZ020577.1:8126874-8129374 GCA_963971525.1 Cephus spinipes | reverse complement strand
ATTAGATATACTAGTTAAACGATATGTAGTATGACATTAATACATTTAATATTTAATATATTTAATATAATTAATTTCTCTCATAAATTAGTTGCTAAGTTAAACCTAAATGAACCTAGATGTGCCTAGCATAAATGAACCTAGCATAAGGTGAATCCGTAAAAACTAACTTGACGCGGTTTGGGGGCCCAGACGAGTTATGTAGCTTCAAACTCTTGGACATCGAGTGCGAGAAGGTGAGAGAACAGTAGCTGTTTGAAAATAGATAAAGATGGAGCAGAGGTAATGTGACCTGGTAGTTCTCTCCAGAAGTACAGCGCTGAAAGGTGGAAAGAGTTGCGGTAGGTGGTAGTGCGGTGTTGGGGGATATCAAATTCTAAGGTAGATGATTGGTTCCTTACTGGATAACGACTCGTAGAATTTCGTCGTGAGAAGAGGTCTTGGAGGTAGGAAGGAGAGCTCATGTAAAAGATGCGATAGGTGAGTATGCCGAGAAAGTACTTCCTCCTGCTGCGAACCGCCAGCCATTTGAGTCTCAGACGGTAGGGAGTGATATGCTCATCACGGCGCAGATCAAAAATGAAACGAATCCCCATGTTGATGAGTCGCTGGAGTTGTAGGTCCAGGGATGCAGTTGGGTTAAGGATAACATTACAGCAGTAGTCGAGGTAAGGAAAGATAAGTGTAGTAACGAGCTTGATTCTGAGATCGCGAGACAGTGAGTTTTTGTGAAACTTAAGTCTGTACAGTGTGAAATGGACTTTCTGAGAGATTAGGGCAACATGTTTATTCCACGACAGATCTGAGCTCATATTAACCCCCAGATTGCGAACCAAGTTCACAATTTGTATTTGCGTGTCATTTATTAACATAGGGGGAAAGTTGTCAAAGTTTAAAGTCCTAATGAAAGAGCGACTACCGAGGAAAAGTATATTTGATTTATCAAGGTTGAGTTTAAGTTTATTGTCTGTTGCAAAATCAAAGATTCTAATCGAATCCTGGCGGACTAACTCAAGACCATGATCGAGTTGAGACGGTGGACAGGAACGATAGATTTGGATATCGTCAGCAAAGATCATATGCTGAGTGTGCTGTAAACGAGTGGCAATGTCGTTGATGTAAAGAGAGAACAAGATGGGACCTAGGACTGACCCTTGAGGTACGCCAGTTGTTGTGGATAGCCAGGTAGAAATGATTTGATTTTCGTCTATAACCGCTTGAGATCGCCCGGTGAGGTAAGAAAAGAACCATGATAGGGTTGAGGTGGAAAACCCTGCCATTTTAAGCTTTCCCAGAAGGATATCGTGAGGCACAGTATCAAATGCCTTGCTAAAGTCAAACAAGACTAAAATAGTAATCTCACCCTTATCGACTCCTCGACGTACATCATCGCACACCCTTATTAGGGCCGTCTGTGTGCTGTGGTTGACACGATACCCCGATTGCCTAGGATCAAGAATGTTATGCGTAGCCAGGAATGCTGAGATTTGGTTGTGGGCAATACGCTCGAAGATCTTAGAGAGCTCGCTTAAGTTCGCAATTGGCCTGGTGTCAGAAGGTGATAGCGGAGTGGGAATTTTCGAGAATGGCCGTATGAAGGCCTTTTTCCACATAGTGGGGAAATACGACAGAGCAAACGAGGCATTGAAGATCCTGGAGAGAATAGGAGCAATAAGAGGTAGTGCACTTTTAATACACAGAAGCGAGATGCCATCTGGGCCAGTCGAGTGAGACTTAGTGTTAATGGAGCTTATAATTTCGTAGATTGCGCTGCTAGTCGTAGGAGTGAAAGAAAAGCTGTGTTCAGGTTGATGAATACGAGACGTTACGTTCAGAAAATCGGCTTGAGAGCATGCAGGCAATGCACAAGAGATTGCAGAATAGTAATCATTGAGGATTTCCAAGGAGAAAAAGCGGAGAGGAGAAGCTAGGTTGTTTTTAATAAGACCCAAACGAGCAAGCTCTTTCCACATCTTGGCGGGATCAGTGATTGAAGTGAGTTTCAGACGGTGGTATTGTTCCTTGGCTTGTCGTATATCGCGTGAGAGTTGATTTCTGAAGTATCTATACTCTGCGAACTTGGCGCTACTGTTCAATCTCCTCGCACGCGTGTACAAGGTTCTGCATTGCGAAAGCCGAGAGCTGAGTTCGACAGTGAACCATGGGTTCGGGGGTCTCTTAGCCGCAAATGTGTTAACCGGAGCATGCTTGTCAAGCACCTCAATGGACGAAGAGGTGAGAAAAAGAAGAAGCTGATCCACGTCATTGCAGGCGATTGGAAGATCAATATTAGGAGAATCTAATGAGCCTAGTCGAATCCTCAAAGAGCAGAGAAACTCTGTAGCACAGAAGGTGCTATAGTTCCGCCTGGTAAGAGTGCGAATTTCAGGAAGTGGAGCATGCTCGAACGCATAATAAAGAAGAAGGAGATCATGTCCCGCAATAAAAGGGGAATCTGATTTGGTGTAAGCGTGCAGTTTGTCCATGCTATCGATAATGA